>VIAZ01000008.1:0-11393 GCA_009618195.1 Micromonas sp. SAG8
TTCAAGTCCCTCTGGGCCATATGCGGATATGATGAAAATGGTAGACATATCAGATGGTATACGTACAGATATTGAATGACTCAAACCGACACGAAAATGTATTGAATCATTTTCTATAGACATTTTATAACCAACACCCACAGCTTCAAGCTGCATCATGTAGCCTTGTGTTACCCCTTCCATATACATTTCAAGCAAAGAACAAAGACTTGTTAATTGTTTTTTTGTTCCATAAAGGGAAATAATTGGATTAGGTAGTTCAACTAACTGTAAAGAAAGTTGACTTTTCGGATCAAAAAGAGCTAAATTTATTTGTAAAGATCCTAATGGTCCTTGAAAAAAAAGCAAGTTATTTTTAAAATTAACTTGCACCAAAGGATGGACTTGTATTTGTTTTACAATTTTCATAATTAAGTAGAAAACCATTTTTTATACTAAGCACAAGAGCAAAGAACTTCTCCGCCAAGGTTAGCTTTAACAGCTTCTTGATCAGACATAATACCTTTAGATGTTGAGATAATACGAATGTGAAAACTATGCATGCTTGTACGCAATTGATGGGAACGTAAATAAACACGTTTTTTAGGAGAAGAAATACGCTTAAGTATTATATTCTTGCTTTGTTGTGTACATGATGTAAGAACAATCAAAATACGAGTAAAAGAATTATGTTTTTGTAAACCCATTCCATTAATATACCCATGCAAATGTAAAACATGTGCAACTGACCATAAAGTTTTTGAATAAGGTACAGATACATATGTTTTTCGTGCCATAATACCATTTCGTATATTACATAGCAGATTACTTATCGGATCCATATGTATTTATATTTTTTTTTACCAGCTAGCTTTTTTTACACCAGGTAAAGCTCCCATTGCAACTAACTCGCGCATACAAATTCGTGAACATTTAAATAAACGATATACACCTTTTGCTCGGCCTGTACTTACGCAACGGTTATTAATTTTAGTTTTAGTACTTTTACGCGGTAGTGTATTTAATTCCATGCTCATATGAAAACGTACACTTTGAGGAAGACTTCTATCTTTTAAAAGAGCTCGAAGCATAACTCTGGTATGTTCTAAACGAGCAAAAATCACACGTTTTTGCGCATCTTTTAAATTTCGACGTTCCATATAACATTTTTTTTAATTAAGCTTTTCCTGAATTTACAGAAACAGTAGGTAACTTTAACATACTACAAAGGAGTAAAGTTTCCTTATTATTCGAAGCTGTTGTGTGTATTTGTATAGCACAACCTTCTAATGCTTCAAAAATATTAACATGTTTTTCCAATGAAGGGAAAAAAAGCATTTGTGAAATACCAAAATGAACATTAGGTTTTATTTGATCATTAGATAACAATTTTAATTGTTTAATTCGAGGAATATGCATAAAAATACATTGTTGTAAAAAGTTATCCATATTATTACCTCGTAATGTAGCTGTACAACCTAAAACCTGCCCTTTTTTAAGTTTAAACGCAGCAACAGATTTTTGAGCAAATGTCATTTTTGGTGTTTGATTTGTGACAAGTTTTAAAGCTACAAAAGCTAAAAAGCTATGTTTTGGATCTTCTAAAAGATATTTACTTGTATATTCAACTGTCACTTTTTTTAGTTTAACTATATCAAAAGATGAACCGTAGTTCATTTTTAAAGCCATATCACGTGCAAATACGTGTTTTAAAGAATAACGAATTGTGTTCATAAAACTAATTTTTTTTTCCAGCAAATATTTAAATATTTGCAAGTGATAAGGATAATAATTTCATGTGATTTTTTACACGTAATTCGTAAGGTGTAAGCCCTTGGATGCGAGATCCTATAGGATTATTTTGTAAAGAAAGTAAAATAACTGTATTTCTAGAACATCGAAGAAGTGAACCATCAGCGCGTGGTTTCATTCTTTTAGTTTCACATACAATAGCTCTATACATATGGCCTTTTTTTACCTTACTTTTTTGTTTTCGAACCAAACTTTGAACAGAAACTACTAGTGCTGCTCCAGTATATCCCATTTGTTGTTTTGGTTTATGAAGAACTTTTATGCACTGAACATTTCGTGCACCAGAATTATCAGCGACAAAAAGATTTGTTCCAACTTGAATCATAGGATATTCTTTTTTTTAGTAGGTTAAACTAAAATACGTGCTGCCCAAGGAAGCTTATGACAAGCTAGTTTCATTGCTTGTAAAGCTAATGACTTTGGTACACCGTCAAGCTCAAAAAGTATTTGACCTTTTTGAATACGGCAAATCCAAAAAGATGGAGAGCCTTTTCCTTTACCCATACGTACTTCTGCTGGTTTTTCACTAACTGAAATATCTGGGAAAACACGAATCCAAATTTGACCTTGTCGTTTTAATTTACGTGTCATCACACGTCGCATTGCTTCAATAACTGAAGCTTGTAAACGACCAGTAACCAGGGACTGAACTCCAAAAGAACCAAAATGTAAATTTTGCTTTTTTATCCCACAAGCACGCCCTTTATGCATTTTTCGAAATTTCGTACGTTTAGGTTGTAACATATGTATGTTTTTTTTCTTGAGAAACATTTGCATGTTTAAATGAAATCCACACTTTGATACCTAAAAGACCGTGTGGTGTATAAGCAGTAGTTGCATGGTAATCAATTGCATGAGAAAAAACATGTAATGATGTTTGACCGTAACGGCTTGTTTCCACTCTTGCCATTTCTGCTCCATTAATTCTACCTGCAATAGCAATACGTATACCTACAATATGTGGAAGTTTAACACATTGCTTTAAAACATCTTGAAAAATATTTCTAAAAGGCTTTTTTTTATTTTGTTCAAATTGTAAAGCTATATAATGTGAGACAAAAGTAGCACTAGAAAAAAGCTTATTCATTTTATATGGAGTCCAAACTACTTTTTTTTGTGAATATCGTGCTAATACAGTTTCAATATGAGTAGCGTACTTTGATACTTGATTATTTGACTCTTTTTTACTTTTTTTTCTATTTTCTAAATCGTTTTTAGAGTAATTAAGTAAATGTAAAGATTGATTAATCGAATAGTCTTCTAATTTATATTGTTTTCGAAGAGAATGGTATCTAGTTGCCAAAATCATATGCATGATTCCGTACTGTTTAAAAACATTCCAATCTTTTGAGTGGTTAGCCATACAAAGAGCAAATAAAGCCTGTGTATTTTTGTTTGATTGCCAATTAATATAAGATCCAAACAAAGGTAAAAATTCTGTTTGAGTATCGTATAACACTTGTTTTTTTCGCATGCGTTGATTCATTACACGCGGCGTACAAAAAAAGCTTTGTACAAAAAGTGTATGTGGTGTTGATTGAACATGAGATAATGCTGTTTTGGAGCCTATAGCTTCAAAAATCAACTGAATATAAGATTTTAACTGTAAAGTTTGGTGAAGTAAAGAACCGTACTTTCTATCCCCAAACCATGAAGCATCAAAATGCTTGTTTGTATTAAGACGCAAAGCTATTGGTGCAATTTTTTGAGCCATAATATTACTTTTTCTTTACTTTCTTTTTGTGCAATGTACGTTTTCGTGTTATTGCGAATTCTCCAAATTTATGACCAACCATATCTTCTGTAATAAGTAAAGAAATAAAACTTTTACCATTATGAATTGAAACGGTTTTATTTACAAATTGTGGCACAACTACTGAACGTCTTGACCAAATACGTTTATTTGTTTTATCCAATCCAGTGAACATGTTTGCATCCACGAAAGGACCTTTCCAAAGAGAACGTGTCATAAGATTTTATTTTTTTTGAGAAAAAGGCAAAATTAAATAAATACATTGTCTTTAAAAATGATAGTTCATTATTTTATAAGATTATAAACTTTATTTTAAATTTATTTTGCCCATAACGACGATTTATATGAAATTTGATGTTTCATTTGTGTATGTGCTCCAATAAAATTTTTACATGCAAAAGTTAAATAATGTTTTGTAAACATAGAACATTCAGAATTAATTCCAAAATGTGTCTGGTAAACTTGCATTATAAACTGTTCACGAGATTTTTTATGCACATGTGGTGAACGTAAAACTGTAAATTTTTTTTTTAATGTTGGTTTTTTTACAACACGTAAAGAAGCATTTACAGGATTTTTTTCTATAAATGTACAAATACTTTGTAATGTGTTTTGTACAAGTTTTAAAACAGAAGGCTCAAATGCTTTGAATGTTACATGCAAAGACAGCATACAAAACTCTTTTTTTTTATGCCAACGGCCGGACTTGAACCGGAGACCTTTCCCTTACCATGGGAACGCTCTACCAACTGAGCTACGAAGGCAAGATTCCCTGGAGATGACCGGACTTGAACCGGTAACTTCATGCTTGCAAAGCATGCGTTCTGCCAATTGAACTACATCCCCCGGAGGAAATGGGATTCGAACCCATGGTATAGAAATTCTATACGTTGATTTAGCAAACCAATGCCTTCAGCCACTCAGCCATTCCTCCTTATGGTATAGCATATTTTTTATACAAAAAAAAAGAATATTTATGGTATTAGATCACTCTCTTCTTTCAAAAAAGGTAAAAAATTTTACCTTAAACTTTGGTCCTCAACATCCAGCTGCTCATGGAGTACTTCGTTTAGTATTAGAAATGAATGGAGAAGTTGTTGAACGTGCAGATCCTCATATTGGATTACTACACCGTGGTACAGAAAAATTAATTGAATATAAAAACTACATGCAAGCATTGCCATATTTTGACCGATTAGATTATGTATCTATGATGGCTCAAGAACATGGTTATTCTTTAGCTGTAGAAAAACTTTTAAATTGCGAGGTGCCTCTTCGAGCACAATATATTCGTGTACTTTTTTGTGAAATTACCCGTCTTTTAAATCATTTATTAGCTTTAAGTTGTCATGCAATGGATGTTGGAGCGTTAACACCCTTTTTATGGGCTTTTGAAGAGCGTGAAAAACTTATGGAATTTTATGAACGTGTTTCTGGTGCCCGTATGCATGCAGCTTATATTAGACCAGGAGGTGTTTCACAAGATTTACCACTTGGTTTTTGTGATGATGTTCATGTATTTTGTCAACATTTTGCTTCTCGTATTGATGAAATGGAAGAAATGTTAACAAATAATCGTATTTGGAAACAACGTCTAGTAGATATTGGAGTTGTGACAGCTGAAGAAGCACTTGATTGGGGCTTTTCTGGTGTAATGCTTCGAGGATCAGGTGTAGCTTGGGATCTTAGAAAAACACAACCTTATGATGTATATAACGAATTAAATTTTGATATTCCTGTAGGGTCAAGAGGCGATTGTTATGATCGTTATTTAATCCGTATTGAAGAAATGAGACAAAGTTTACGTCTGATTATGGAATGTGTAAATAAGCTTCCAGAAGGTTTAATTAAAACTGATGATCGCAAAATCACACCTCCTTCAAGAGCACATATGAAAGAATCTATGGAATCTCTTATTCATCATTTTAAATTATATACTGAAGGATTTGTTGTTCCTGCTTCAGAAACTTATACAGCTGTAGAAGCTCCAAAAGGTGAGTTTGGTGTTTATTTAGTAAGTAATGGATCAAACCGCCCATATCGTTGTAAAATACGAGCTCCTGGTTTTGTACATTTACAAGCATTAGATTTTATGGCAAAAAACCATATGTTAGCTGATGTTGTTACTATTATTGGAACACAAGATATTGTTTTTGGCGAAGTTGATCGCTAAATTTTATCGGGAAAAACGGGATTTGAACCCGCACACACTGGCGTGACAGGCCAGGACTCTACCATTAAGCTATTTTCCCTGGGTATTAACGGACTCGAACCGCTGACATTCTCGGTGTAAACGAGATGCTCTACCAACTGAGCTAAACACCCCTTTTAGAAAAGATATTTGTATGAGCGAATACGCCCCTTTGTGTATATATTTAGTGATTAGTACACTTTTATCTCTTGTTATTTTAAGTTTATCTTTTGTATTTTCAACGCAAAAGGCCGATCCAGAAAAAGTTTCTGCATATGAATGTGGTTTTGACCCGTTCGATGATGCACGTGCTCGTTTTGATATTCGGTTTTATTTAGTTGCTATTTTATTTATTATTTTTGATTTAGAAGTAACTTTTTTATTTCCATGGGCAATTTCATTACACACAATCCAACTTACAGGATTTTGGGCAATGGTAATTTTCTTGGTAATTTTAACCATTGGTTTTGTATACGAATGGCGAAAAGGTGCTTTAGAATGGGAATAAATTTAATACTTAAACCAGCCATAGTTTATGGCTGGTTCGTTTCTATCTATTTTTTTTCAATTAATTCCCACGGACTAGCAAAATCAAAATAACGGAATTCTTGAGCTAATTCAACTGGCTCAGAAATAACACGTTTTTTTGAATCATCATAACGGAATTCAACATAACCACTTACAGGAAAATCTTTTCGTAATGGGTGTCCCTCGAATCCATAATCTGTTAAAATACGGCGTAAATCTGGATGATGAAGAAAACAAATTCCAAACATATCCCATGTTTCGCGTTCAAACCAATTTGCAGAAGGGAAAAGAGAAGAAATAGATGCTACAGGCGTTAATTCGTCTACTATTGTTTTTACACGAAGTCGAGAATTATATTGAACACTAAGTAACTGGTAAACTACTTCAAAACGATTAGATCGAGATGGGTAATCAACTGCTGTGATGTCAATTAACATTTTAAACTGTGCATTTGTATGTTGTTTAAGAAAAGTGAAAAAAGGCAAAACAGAAGAAGGTGAAATTACACAAACAAGCTCACGTCGAATCATGTGCATTTCTTTGATCCATAAAGGGACCATACTAGTTAAAACATACATAAAAGATTGTTTCATACAAAATACTTTTTTTTAATGACAAAAATTACTTAGCGTACCACAGAACAGTATTTTTTTGTGCATGAATTTTTTTTTGTAATTGCATTAATCCATACAATAACGCCTCTGCTGTAGGAGGACATCCTGGAACATAAACATCCACAGGGATAATTCGATCACACCCACGTACAACAGCATAAGAGTAATGATAGTAACCTCCACCATTTGCACAACTACCCATAGAAATAACCCAACGAGGTTCTGGCATTTGATCATAAACCTTTCGTAAAGCAGGTGCCATTTTATTTGTCAAAGTACCCGCTACAATCATAACATCAGATTGTCGAGGACTTGGACGGAAAATCATTCCAAAACGATCTAAATCATAACGAGCAGCACCGGTATGCATCATTTCTACAGCACAACATGCTAAACCAAAAGTCATTGGCCATAACGACCCCTGACGAGCCCAATTGATTAAACTATCTACTTTAGATAAAATATATTCTGATTGTCCAGACATACATATTCTTTTTTTTTTAGGAAACTTTAGTTTATCCAATTAAATTTACTGTAGTAAATTTAAAACAAAAAACAATTATTTTAAAATGTACGAAAAAAATTGCTTAACATATTCATATTTAAAACATATTGAACAATCACCATACACGATTGTATTACAAATGCACCCATCCGCATCACAAGAAAAAAAAGAATTTATGCAAAAGTTGTATGAAATTGAGCCTAATGTTAAATTACAACATATTAGTGTAAAAAGTTTAAAAAAACAATCTTTTTCTTGGGTTCCAGAACTTTTAAAAACAGTAAAAGGACCTTGTAGCGTTCTTTCTATTCCGTCTTTATCAAGTTTACAAAATCTTTTAAAAGTTTTGATACAACCAAAAACAGGTATCCCGTGTACTATTATTAGTGTTTTTTATGAAGATAAACTGCTAACAATGCCGCAAATACAAATACTTGCAAAAGATATAGCAAAACCTGAAAATATTTTACTTTTAAAGAATATTCCACAGCGTTTATGTAATTTATGGTTGTATTCAATACAAGATTTAGTTTATAAAATGAAACATAAGGCGAATAACGGGAATTGAACCCGTATTTTCAGAGTCACAGTCTGATACTTTAACCGATTAAGTTATATTCACCAAAGTTTAAAACTAAGGTTAGAGACGGATTTGAACCGTCATTACAGGATTTGCAATCCAATACATTACCATTATGTTATCTAACCTTTGGGAAAGGCAGGATTCGAACCTGCGATGACAAAAGTCAGCAGATTTACAGTCTGTCGCCTTGAACCGCTCAGCCACTTTCCCTTTATTTAAGAATTGTTTAAAAAAACAGATTTCACATATGCCACAATTGGATGCTACCACTTACTTTACACAGTTTGTTTGGTTATGTATTACATATACCACATTTTACCTGGTTTTAACTAAAACCATTCTTCCAAAAATTGCAAAAATTTTATACGTACGTCAAAATAAAGCTACACAAGCTGAAGAAAACCAATCACCAGAGACAGCACAAATTCAAAATAATGCTTCTCAACATATACTTCAAGCATGTAGTCAAGCAAAACAAGCACTTGAATCAACAGTGACACAATCACAACAATGGGGTGCGCAAGCAACTCAAGATATTCAAAAAGCACAACTTAGTAATTTACAAACAGAGTATACAAAACAAATGCAAACAAGTACATATACTTTTGCACTTATGGCAAATGCTCTAAAACTTACTTTACCACCTAGTGCACATACAATGCTTGTACAAGCTACAAATGAACAGAAAGCTCGTGTCTTTCAAAAAGCAGTTATTAAATCATTATTTAAAAAATAACATCTAATTCGGTGTGTATTTAATACACCGAATAAAAAAATAGATTTTTATGATCCAACAACTAACAAATAATCTTTTTTATATTCTTTCTGGAACTCTTCTTTTTCTTGTGTTAAGCTCGAAAAATATTCTTATTTATAATGAAGAATTACTTATTGCAGCAAGTTTTGTTGCTTTCGTAGTTACAAGTGCACATACAATGAAAGATGCAATTGAAGAAACTTTTCAAACACGTGCTAAACATATTCAAGATGAACTAGAAGCATTTTTTGTATCTAAAGAAACGTTATGTCATGAAGTAAAACATAATGTACAAATACAAAAAAAATTAGCTCAAAGTATTCTTGCTTTAGGCGCGCTTGTTGTAGTTAATGTAGAAGCTATTCATACACAACGTGCATTAGCATTACGCCACGCAATTCATTCACAAACACTTACACAATTACAACAAATGATTTCTCAGCAACATGCAGTTCAAGGTCATTTACATAATGTAACATGTGCTTCTTATAAGCATGTTATGCTAGAAGCAATACAGATGCAAAAGCAAACTATGCAAAATTTATGTATGCAAAATGCTTTAGATCTATTAGGTACAATGCAACGTAAAAGTACCGCTCAAACAATCAATACAAAAACTCGCAAACTTGTAAAAGTTCAAGCCACATCAAAATCAGATGATAAACTGAAAAAGAAATCGGCTAAAACAAAAAAGAAAGCGTAATACTTTGGTTTGGTGATCTTCACCAAACCAAAAACTAATAAATACTTGAAACTTTTGCTTTTTAAAGTATGTATATAGTCAACCGAACCCAAACTGACTTCGATTTTGAAACATACATACACTGTATATACTATGGCAACATGGGACACGCAGGAAAAAGCAATATATGCCTATATGGGCAACAGTTTTTGTATATCTTTTGTTTATCATTAACAAAATATCAAAAATAAAAAAAAATATGATAAAAATAAAATAAAGTACAGAGGCTAATTTCAGCTAAAGTTTATTAACTTTTATATTTTATTTATCATATACCCGGCAAAAACAAACGATGTCTATGAAACATTTTATTGACCGTTGGTTATTTTCAACCAACCATAAAGATATTGGTACTCTTTACCTTATTTTTGGTGCTTTTTCAGGTGTATTAGGATCATGTTTTTCTCTTCTTATCCGTATGGAGTTAGCTCAACCAGGAAATCAAATTCTTGGCGGAAATCACCAGTTATATAATGTATTAATTACAGCTCACGCTTTTTTAATGATTTTTTTCATGGTAATGCCTGCTTTAATCGGTGGATATGGAAATTGGTTTGTTCCAATCATGATTGGTGCTCCAGATATGGCTTTCCCTCGTTTAAATAATATTAGTTTTTGGCTTTTACCTCCATCATTATTACTTTTATTAAGTTCAGCATTAGTAGAAGTAGGTGCAGGTACAGGTTGGACAGTATATCCACCATTAAGTCATATTACAAGTCACTCTGGAGGTGCAGTAGATTTAGCTATTTTTAGTTTACACGTATCAGGAGCAAGTAGTATTTTAGGCGCAATTAATTTTATTACAACTATTTTTAATATGCGAGGACCTGGGTTACTTCTTCACCGTCTGCCATTATTTGTGTGGAGTGTACTAATTACAGCTTTTTTACTTTTATTATCTCTTCCAGTTTTAGCAGGTGCTATTACAATGCTTTTAACTGATCGTAACTTTTCAACTAGTTTTTTTGATCCAAGTGGCGGTGGTGACCCGATTTTATATCAGCATTTATTCTGGTTTTTCGGACACCCTGAAGTATATATTCTTATTTTACCGGCTATGGGTATTGTATCTCATGTAATTATGACATTTAGTCGAAAAACTATTTTTGGTCAAATTGGTATGATTTATGCTATGCTATCAATTGGTTTATTAGGATTTATTGTTTGGGCTCATCATATGTATACTGTAGGTCTTGATGTTGATACTCGAGCTTATTTTACAGCAGCAACAATGATTATTGCCGTACCAACTGGTATTAAAATTTTTAGTTGGATTGCAACAATGTGGGGTGGTTCAATTCACTTACGCACACCGATGCTATTTGCAATTGGATTTATTTTCCTTTTCACAGTTGGAGGTCTGACTGGGGTTATTCTTGCTAATGCAGGTATTGATATTGCTCTACATGATACTTATTATGTTGTAGCACACTTCCATTACGTACTTTCAATGGGTGCTGTTTTTGGTTTATTTGCAGGATTCTATTATTGGATTGGAAAAATTTCAGGCTACCAATACCCAGAAACTCTTGGTCAAATCCATTTCTGGTTATTTTTTATTGGTGTAAATCTTACATTCTTCCCAATGCACTTTTTAGGTTTAGCTGGTATGCCTCGTCGTATTCCAGATTACCCTGATGCTTTTGCAGTATTTGTGTATTAAATAGCCGTCTTGCATAAACGTCCTCCATCAAGCGTATAAGTGTATACAAACTCTTAGGGACCGAACTTAACTCTGCACTGATTCCCAGTTAGCAGAAACCCTTGAACTTACGGCGATCATGGCTTTACATGATTTTTCGTTACTCATGTCAGCATAGTCACTTTTGAGACCTTCCACACATCTTACGATATGTGTTCATTGGCGCACAAAACGCTTCGCTACCTAAAAACTGGCGCTTCGGTGATTCTGTTCAGCCCCGATAC
>VIAZ01000009.1:0-10451 GCA_009618195.1 Micromonas sp. SAG8
ATGGTGTAAAAGTTGTGTTTCTTTGTGCTTTATCTCTTGTTTCTTCTATTGTTCCCAATATGAATGATGAAAAAATACTGTAGCTCCATTGTATGTCCCTGCTAATTTTAAAGTATATTTTTATTAATATAAAAAAATACGAAATAATAAATACTAAATATAGTATCTATGGCAACTATGGATATAGATATAATAAATAAACATTTGGAACAAAAAAGAAATATACTATACGGAATTATTGATATATTTGCTGTTGTTATATATTATTCTTTTTGTTCTGTAGTTGTTTTTGTTAAAGGTGTGTGTGTGTGTTTTCTGTATTTTATTTATTTTTTTTTTAAATGGGAAAATCTTGTGACCAAATCAAGGAACAATTAGTTAGCTGCTTGAAAAAAGAAGATTGTGTGAAATCTGGAAACCCGACTAGATATTGCTTAAAAAACTATTTAATATCAGATAGTTGTATGAAATTACACACGGCGTTTGTGTATTGTAGGAAAGATCAACTTAATATGCGAGCAAGAATTCGTGGGCCTAAAGCATACTAGATATATACCGCGAGATTAACATTATACAGATTATAACAAAATCCTTTATTCGCCGAAGGCCAAGACCAAGAACAAGGCCATATATATTTAATTATGGGGGATACTTTGATTAATTTATTACAAGATATACCAGTATTTTCTGAGGTGAATGATAATAATAATAATAATAATGGCACAGATGAAGATGATATAGACGACGATGTTGGTTATCTTAATTACAATGATACTGATATATTGAAAGAGTATCAAGAAAAGCTAGATGCATTAGAAACATATTTATTAAATGATGATAAACATTTATCGGAAATGTTGGATATCTTAGATGGCAATACCGATATACAAACGATAAATGAGAATTTATTACCATTATTATTTCATTTAATAACAAATTATCATCCAAATTTCAATACCTTGAGTAATTCTGCACATCGTATATTTCGTATTATCATTCGTGATAATAGATTTTTTGCAATGGGTGGTGGTGGAAATGGAATGCAAAATGAGACAAATGAGATACGTGAGGAAATTAATTTCGATACGACGTTAAGATTACAAATTGCATTGCATTATGCACGGATGTGTACAAGTGTTTTTCCTGATCAAATTGATTCGAATAATTTAGCAATAAGTTTTGGTGCAATTATTGGTTCTTTACAAGGGGGGGATCCAACCAGTCCAGAAGTTGCTGTTGTTGTAGCTGCGCTGGAATTTGTTGGTGAACGTTTAAATGAAACATTTCAAAATGATGAAAATGGTGGTGTCATCCCATTAAACAGCAATAGTGCAGGAAGCAACAATGATGATAATAATAATAGTACTTTTGAACTAGAAAAATATATATGTGAACCATTAGCAGTTATATTGATTTATGGATTGGAAATGGTACCATCAACTGTTGTTGCAAAATTATGTGAGATTATCAATAATATATTTGATGGTATACCGAAACAATCTGAATTGGCATTTGCTAGATTTATCCAACAAGCTGTAAAAGCATTTGGTGATCCTTCCAGACGTGCATTGTTATTTCGATGGCATTTAGGGCAAGGTAGGGCGAAGATGTAGTGTGTACGTCGTATTAGGTAAAAGATAAAATAAATTAAACAAACGAAATTTTTTAAAAAAATGATTTTTTTCAAGATCAAAAATATTACACACGAGTTTATTTTTGATTAATGTACACACGCATTCTTACAAACAAATTGTTTACAATTTACTCTCACTTCCGAAATGAACTAAACATCTACATTCAATGCTCTCCCTTGGTGGAGTTGCATCATTCGAGCCAGGGATTTGAAATGCGGTATGTGCAGTATGTAATGGAACATTTACATTTTCATAGACTTCACTTTGGCTATCAAATACTTTAAAAAATAATGCTTCATTTGCTTTCATTTCACTGAAGTAATACCATTTATGATAATCTTTTTTATAACAACCAACTACTTCACCAACACGATGTGGATATATATATTTGTTCACTGGAAAATCATTTTCACGTGCTGTCTGTGCATCTAAGATTGCTAATGGAAAATCCAATACTGGATAATCTTCCCTATAATGCCTCCAAACATTAAAAATACCAAAATGACCTGATACAATGTCATCTGCTTCTTTTTCTGTTAATGGTGGTGTTGGTAAAGTAACACTACCACCTTCTTTTTTTGTCTTTGTTAAAAATTTAATTCGTGCTCGTGCACTTCTTGACGTATTATCATTATGAACACCTGCTGCATACCCACCAATATTTTCCCCATTTGTTTCTTTCTCTTTTTTCTCACGTTGGATACGTGAACGTATAGTATGATCAAATACGAGGACTCTTAATATATTTTTAACACCTTCTGCTTCCAATTGTGCTCTGACCAAATTTTCTACATATTTATAATACACTGAAATAATTTGATCTGAATCTTTTTTGCTAACATCAATTGGTGAATCAAATGGTATTAACTTAAAACCATTATGTAGGACGCTTAAATTATTTTGGATATCTCGTGCATCAAACACAGTAGTATCATATGATCTTCCTCTTGTATTCGATCTTTTGGTGACTTTTTGCCCATCTGGTCCGATTTTTGGCAATGTCTTAAAAGAACCATCGTATGTATAACCTGGCGTACCATCAATTGTTGGTATAGTGAAACGAAATTTGGCAGTCAACATTGTAATTAAATATTGTGTTTTAATATTGTGTACTTAATTGTTATTTTTGATCTTGCAATATATTTTTGATCTTGCAATATATATATATTGATTGTCTGCTTAGGTAATAGTATTAATTATTTCTGGTAATTACACATATATAGTGAATATAACAGTATGAGTAAATAAAATCTTTAACTTATGAATAAGAAGATTTTTTATATATTGATTGTTATCTACTATCCTTTGCCAATATGTTCAGCCTCTCTGTGTATGTATATGTTGGTAAATCAATTTTATATGTTGTTATTTTCTTCGGTGTGGGACAGAAGAAAAAAGCAGCCGCCCGATCGATATCCCTCTACTTTTGTGAAACTTGCCAAGTTACAACGCTAAATGGTGGTAGTCATAATTTAAGGTATTATGTAACTTGGCTTCAAGCCAAGTTAAAGTTGTGATTTCCAAAATGAAAATTACAATTGATGCAGTGCGAGTCGTTTACGTTTAATATGTAAAAAGACGTTTAATATGTAAAAACAGTGATATTCAATGCTATTTTAACATATTGTACTTGATAGACTATACATTTTGATTGGAAAGTATGAAATGAGGGTTAAAAATCAATCCATTTTTGCGGAAATATTTACAATTTTCAGGAGAAATTGCTTGAAAATGTGAAAATGCAAATCACTGAAATACCTATCAAAATATTCATAAATGATACTTAAACTGGTAAAATTATAAATAGCACTGAATAGCACTTGTTTTTACCGCATCATGGAAAGATATTCATCTCATGCATTTTTTATATATATCCGGATAGATCTATATCCGATACGTATAGTAGGAGTAGAAGTAGTAGTAGTTGATATTTTATACAGATAAAGACAATATAGTCGTTAATTGTATTGTATCATATATATATATTATACATATACGTACGTTGTAGGAGTAGAAGTGGTACGGTAGTAGTTGGTATTTGTAAACACTCTATAGTAGCTAATTATATCATAGTACTATATATTATTCATTAAAACAACAAAGATGAATAAATTAATATATGCATCCATTTGTATGATAATTGTCCAATGTTGTTTTGGTGGTTATGCAGTCATATGTCAATTCTTTAAAACTGATATGCCTAATCCAGTCATTTTTTCATTTTTCAGGGACTCCGTCGCCTTTCCTATATTAGTATGTGGGGCGCATTTTTTTGAAGGTATCATTTATCCATCGAAAAAAGATTTAGTCATGTTAATATTATTTGGTTTATTAGGCATGTATGGTAACCAAGTATTATTTATACTTGGTTTATATAATGCAGGTGCAGATAGTGCCTCATTATTTCAACCTGCTATACCAGTGTTTACATCTATATTTGCAATATTATTTTGTATTGAAAAACCACCTCAACTGTTTTGTAAGAAAGATGGGGATAAACGTGTTTCATGTGCTGGATGGTTGAAAACGATTGGTATATTAGCAGTGACTGCTGGTGGATTTGTTATATATTATGGCAATAAAAAGAAAGGGAAAAGTAGTACTACAACATCAGAAAACAAAGTTTTTGGTGAAATTTTATTGATTGGAAATTGTGTATGTTGTTCAATCTACGTATTGTTGCAAAAAAAATGGGTATTTTCAAAAGAAGCACGTACAACATCATCATACTTGTCTAAAAAATGGAGTAAATATCCTATTAATTTAACTGCATGGACATATTTATTTGGTGCTTTATTTATGTTGTTACATGCCATTATTTTAATTATTGAAAATCCTAAAGAAATTGAATTAAATGCACGTGTAATATATCCAATATTATATGCTTCTTTACTTTCATCAGCAGTTGCATATGGTTTAATTTCATACGCAAATAGTATTTTACCATCTTCAATGGTTACTGCATTTTGGCCATTACAAGTACCTGTTTCAGTTGTTTTGAATTTTTTCGTAAATGGTTCAGACATTTCACAAGCGGAAATGGTTGGTGGTTTAATTATCATTGCATCTTTGTTGATGGTTGCATTTTCGAATAGGTTAATGGAAATTGTAAATGGCAATAAAAATGAAAGAAATGATTGTTATAATGATGATAACAATCAACAACAATTACTTCGTGAAAGTGATAATTATGATACGTTCAGTACGAAAGATAATGGCAATATGATATGAGGAAAGAGTATGAATGATGATGATGATATGATGATGATGAGATAGTGTGATGAAACTTAATTAATGGTTTACGGTTCGTGAGGGAGAATTTTAAATTATTACGAAGTGTTACCTACCACCTGGTGGTAGGACGCGCGTTACCCCAGTATTATCTTGAGACGTAATATTTTTAATAAAATTTTATTTTGTTATATTATAAGAAGTAATGATATGGTTAAAATCTTAAAATATTATATTAAAAAACAATTTATAACACTAGGTCTCGTGCATAACAATGACCCCTATGCCCAGATGAAGTAGCTTTTTTTGAATAATAGTCCCAATAACCCTTTTTAAAATGCGTCAGATCTTGCGATAAGAAATACCCCCCATCTTGATAATACTTCAAATGCGGTATTCGATTCAAAATATCATTCACATCATATGAAAAACCGGAATCACCTAATCCTAAAAATTGGATATTAATCAAGTTTTCATAACCAGTAAAATTACCTGTAAAATTGTTTTTACGCAAATCCAAAACTTCTAACTCCGTTAATTGATCGATTGCTGGTAATGTTTCCAACATATTTTCTCTTAAATTTAAACAAAAAAGCTTTTTCATATGGTTAATATTTGGTAAGTATTTGATTTTGTTCTTACTTAACAATAATATTTCAACATTTACCAATGCACTTAAATCTGGTACGTTTGCTATCAAATTTGAGTGAAGATTTATGAGATCTAATTGTTCCAAGGTATTTATATCTGGAAAAGCATTTAAATGATTTCTATCGGCAGAAAATACTCTATTCATTTTCAATGTAGATAAATCACTTGGTAATATTTAAAAACAAATATAATGTTTCTAATGCAGTGTCACTTATGTAAATGACTTTCCTTGCTAAAACTGCATTATATTTTGATAACATCAAACAAATTGGTGTAAATATAAGACTTAGCCACTTGATCATATATTTTGTTAGACATAAGTGGGATTACATCTAATTTATCTACCGTTTTTTTTGTAACATAATCGTCTCCTTCACTTATCCAACGTTGTCGTTTTTGTATACAATCATCAAAACATTGAGGAGTCATAAAATTTTGGCACGTTGTTGTTTCAACAAGACTTTCTGTACATGTAGGTGAACAACGTGACATTAAACTATTGCAAATTGTGATTTTCGTCAAATCTTCACATGGCTCATCTTCTGTTATTAACAGTGGGTAAAAATCTTTCAAAGTATTGAATAATACCTTTATTGCATCTAATGGTAATTTCGTTCCATTTACTTTATGGGTAATAACCAAGATTTTTTCGTCATTTTTTCGAAAAAGACCTGGGCACATTTCATCAAGCAATTCTGTTTTTTCTAAATATTCACAATCTTTATATTTCCAACTATTATCTTTTGCGATCTTTGTTTCACTGCTACTCGTTTGTTCGAGGTAAACAATGAAAAGCACAATGTACATAACAAGATAAAACATTGACAAAATGGACATACTCTTTACAATTCGACTTGACATTTTTTTCGTTGCAAAAGATTTAATAACGATTGATGGGATAATAACCAAGTAAATTATTTGTATATATGTTAAAAAGACAAGACGATCCACATTTCCAATGACCAACCATAGAACAATTATAGGTAGAAGCAAAAACAATATAAATCTAAAACTATATTGATATATATCAGATTTTTTGCATGTTAATGAACGTTTTTTTGACTGTATTTCGTTATCATCGTCATCATCATCATCATCCATCTTCTTTCCACCACCACTATCAAAAAACAACGGATTTTCTATAAATTCACCACGTTGATTATTTTCTATTATTCCTGTAAATGATTTCAAAGAGGCAATTTTTTTCATCGTTTCCCCATTTTCAATCGTCTGATTTTCCATCCTCTTAAAAATTAATAAAAATTTATAATATATATAATACAAAACCAAATTCCAAATATATGTTTTAATTACGTTGTGTTCTAAATTTATCATAGTGTAGATTTATCTTACAAAAACATAAAACAGTGTATATTTTATTTTTTTTAATAATTATTTTTTTAAAAAATGAATAATGTGTACATGTAAAATGTTGTTGATGCAAGATGATTTTTGGTGATATGTATTTGGATTAAGGGATTTTCAATCTGATTATAGTGCTATTTATATGCTATTTACCTTAATTTTAATTAATTATATTTACTTTTTTTTTTTATTAAATTTACACACACATTATATATATTGTTGCGTACAACATGAATACAATGAAACTCATTCATATTTATTAATAACATCAGGGAGATAACATGTATATTTCACTTTTTTCTTGTTTTTAAAATTCTGTACTGCGTGCAACACCTTCCCCTAAATGTTTACTACGACTGTTATTTTTAAATTTTGCTTTTTTTGCAACAGATGCTAAAAATTCATGTTCCAATAATTGACTAGCAGTTAATCGTTCCTTTGGTTCAATTGGAAAGCAACAATCTAGAAAGTCTTTACATAAATCAGATACATGATCAGGGTATGGTGGGCCAGTTTTAGCGCTTGCTACATGAAATAATGCAGCAAAACTATCATCTAAATTCGGCCATGGCCTGGATGCTGTTAGCATTTCAATGACAGTTGCACCTAAACTCCATATATCAGCACTTCGACCATGTCCAGATTGCCTTATAACTTCTGGTGCCATCCATGGTATGGATCCACGAATTGATCGTAAACTTTCATCCATTGAACCAGTTGCTGCACCTTGCAATTGCTTTGAACAACCAAAATCAGCAAGTTTTGCTACACCCGCTTCTGATACAAGCACATTTGCACCTTTAATATCTCGATGTATGAATCCTTTACTGTGCAAGTAATGCAATCCACGTAATATCTGAAATGTATAACGTTGAACAACTGGTTCACCAAATGCACCAAATTGCCTAAGCATTTTTGATAGTGAACCACCAGGAACGTATTCTAAAAATACAAATACACGACGAGTTAAATGGGCTGTATTCGCATCACTACTATTTGGATCTGCATCTTTCGATTCCGTACCCAAGTAACGTACGATATGTGGATGTTCTAAATTTTTCATAACAGAAATTTCACGTTCCAATGCTTTAATACGAGCATGTGCTTCTTTTTCTCCACCAACAACACCAGGTTGTACACGTATCTGTTTTACACAAAATAATTCCCCTGTTACTTGATTTAGTGCCATAAATACATCTCCGTACGTACCGTGTCCAATTTTTTCACCTTTTTTCCATTGAAATGGTGTTGGTGATAACGACTGTCTGAATAATACAGCACCTGTTTTCGCTATGCGTGGAGATTGGCTAAAATTGCTATTGCTATTCATAGCACTACTATCATTTGTTGTATTTACAACAATATTTTCCATAATCGATGATTCATCATCTTCATTTGCATTAAGACCTACATCGATTGATAATTGTCCAGTTGAAATATTTGAATTTGTAATATTATTATTATCGTTGCTGTAGCTGCTGGTGCTTTCTTTAACTTTGGCTTTTTCAACCGGTGAAGTAGAAGGTGATTTGCGGCCATTGCGTCCACGAAAACGTTTGCCACTACTGGATGGTTTTTTTGGTGGAGTCGGTAATTTTTTTCCAACTATTGAGGATGAATTCTTACTCCTGTTTTTATCTTTTTTGCTACTCTTCTTCGATGTTGTTGTTCCATCATTATCCATATTTTTTTTATATGAGTCTAATGCTTTATCTGCCTTGTCAACATTTTTCTTTACATTTTTCCATAATCCGAATTCATGTATCACTTCCCCAGAGACGACTGGTGGAGATATAGTCTTCTCCTTCTTCTTCTTCTTCTTACTGTTGGTAATGACGACATTTGTATTATTATTGTTGCTAGTATTAAATGATTCTAACCCTTCGTTACTATTTAATGAATCTTGTAATCCAGGTGCACTTTTACTATTTTCATTTCTTTGCAGCCTAGGTACAATCCTTCCATCACCATTAGCATTTGATTTTTTATTTCGTGGGCTGTTTATTGTCTTTGTTGTTAATATATTCTTCGACATGCTTTTTTCATCAATATTTATCAAAGTAGTAGCGGCGCTACTAGATGAGGGCCGTTTTGTTTCTTTTTTTGTTGATGGGGGGCTGTCGCTATCTTTATCTGTCTTTTTGAAAAATGATGAGAAAAAAGACGTACGTTTACTTGGCGTTTGCTTTTTACTATCAGGGGGAGATGGATTTTTCCATTCTACTGCATCTTTATCCTCATGTATCGATCCTTTAACTAGTGATGGTGGCGTCATTACATTTGACGTGCTATTTGTACTAGCAGTAGTTGAAGATCCTTGACGTAAACCATCTTCTTTTGGATTTGAAATGGAAATTGCAGTTGTTTTTTTATTATTGTTCCATAATGGAAATTGAAATATCGCCGCGCCAGGTGGAGTCCCAATTTTTCTTTTTGAATTCTTTACATTATTTCTTGGAGATTTATTGATGTTATTGGTACTTTGTATATCATCAATTGATTGTAAACGTAAATTTGGATTTTCCCTTGGTTGTATCACCTCATCATCATCGTCGTCGTCATCATCATCCTCATTCACATTGTCGTTACCTGCACCATACTCTTGGTCTTCCGTTTGCTGCTGTTGCTGCTGCTGCTGCTGCATTTGACGCCGCTGAGAATGACGTTTTTGATGTCTAGGGCGAGATTTATGACCACTTCCACCATTTGTATTTCGTGGACGATTTGGTGCAGATGGTGAAAATGTTTTTTTTCTACTCTTATCATTATTCTGAATATTGCTTAAACGTGGATTTTGTAAACCACCTTTATTTGGCGTATTATTATCTCTTCTTTGATTGCCTCGTTTGGTCGGACTATGCCTTTCTTTGTACGTCAATCCATAACCTTTTGATTGTGCATTTTTGTTTTTATCATTAATGACTGGTGGTGATCCTGACGTAAATTTATTATTTCCTGAAGAATTACGTTTATTTCTTTTCCTTCCACTACTATGTTTCCCGCTACTACTACTACTATTACTACTACCACCTTTGTGTATCGATACTAAGGATGTTTTATTATTGTTAATGTTTTTATTATAATACTCATCATGAATTACTTTCCGTGTTTCTATGGTCATATTTTTCATTGTATCAGGTACTTTTATTTTTGATTTAGATTTTGAAGATGATGGGTGATTATTGTTTATTAAATTCGAACCCGGTCGGCGGGATGGACGTTTACGATCAGAATTTGGATTAGCACTTGGTGGTGGTGATGGGGTATTTGTAATCCGAATTTGACCATGTTCATTTATAATGCGTTCTGTGGACGATGGTGAAATATTAATTTTTTCTTTGCTATTACTATTGTTACCATAATACATACCATTACCAATGTTATTGTTGTTGTTGTTATTATCATCTTTACGTGGAGTTTTGTAATTACCATTTTGATTTTTTTTCTTAAATATTGCTTTCATTCTACTTTCATGCATACTGTCCATGGAATTATGTTTAGATGTGGATGCAACCTTTCCTCGAATGTAATTTTTATTATTACCATGTGGTCTATCGCTATTGCTGCTAT
>VIAZ01000001.1:0-26677 GCA_009618195.1 Micromonas sp. SAG8
CAACTAAATTTTCCGTTTGTACATCTTTATCAACATGTTTGAATAAAAATTTGATAATATTGCGGAACGTTTGCGATTCAACGTTACGATCAGATGATAACTGAGCAGCAACAGCAAGATGAAGAAGCAGAACTTGGTGTGATTATGTCTGGGGGGAAAACACCTGCACCGAAAAAAAGACCAACGAAAGAAATGGATGAAGAAGAGAGTGATGATGATAGTGAAATTGAAACGATGGAACTTGATGATGATGACGACGACGATGATGATGATGATGATGAAGAAGAAAGTAGCGAAGAAGAAGAATTTGAAGAATCAAGCGACGAGGAGGAGTGGGAGGAGGAAGAAGAAGAAAATACAAAACCAAATAAAGCAAAACGTGGTGCAAAGAAAAAAGCACCAGCAAAGAAGAAAGCAGCGCCAAAATTTGATGTAAAAGAATTGAAAGTTAGTGAATTACGATCAGAGTTAAAGAAACGTGGCTTAGATCATAAAGGCTTGAAAGCTCAATTACAACGCCGATTGAAAAAAGCATTGAAATAAATATGATGATAACAATGTGTGTTTGTGTGTGTGAGAGAGATGAATGAAAATAAAAATACGATGTATCATACGCAAAAAAAATTACATATATCATACACGAAAATAAAAAAAAGAGAGAAAAAACAATTTACTCAAAAATACGAAAGAGAACATTTTAAAAAATTAAAATACGTAGAGATGTAAAAGATATTTTTTTTCAAATATTTTTTAATATATATATACTGGTATATATTGTACACTCTATATTTTGTTCACAAAAACACAGTTTCTTTACTTTCAATTGTTTGACGGCACATGGGGCATTCAGTCAAGTTTTTTCCACAGTCCTTACAACATGCCATATGGTTGCACGGTCGAAACAACAATTCACGCTTACTTTCAAAGCATATAACACATGAAAGATTATCGTCAACAACATTGTTCAATCTATCAACTTCTTGTTGTTTTTCCTGTTTAACTTTTTTAAATTCATTATTTTGTTTTTGCATCTTTGCCATTGCACTGGACTGCTGTTGGTTCGACGAAGATGACAAGGATGACGACGATGATCCACCACCTCCTCCACCTGATGATGAGTTTGCTCGATGTGATTTTCGTTTCAACCCTGACATTGTAGTAGTTTTAACAGTTGTTCCTGTAACATCTAAAACTTCAACTTCTGTTAATGATTTTAAATGTTCATGTTGACAATTTTCACATAGTAATTCATTTGTGGTAAAACCAACATAATAAATGTATGAATGGCATTTTGTACAAGTAGATATATAACGTTCAGGATTTAATCCTATTGGTGGTCGATTTGGTGCCCTAAATGTATTTAAATTAATATTAACAAGATAATCAAGCTTATCAGAATGTATAAATCGTTTTTTGAAATTGGTTAGCCTACCATTGTTGTCTCTCATATTACGCATTTTTTCTGTTTCTTCTTGCCGCGTCAAACGCTGGGCTATGAGACAGTGCTGGTAAAATGTGGTCTTGCCAAAATATCCAAACTCCCCTTCAAATTTAGGTCCTTTGGGAAAGGCTCCACAGCCATACCAATATTGAAAACATGGAAAATCCGTACCACGTCTCTCCTGTCTCAATGCAGCAACTTCAGTTGCAAAATCACCATCTTCTAGAAAATCATCAGGATTACTATTATTTGTTGAAAACCCAAAATATTTCAAGTACAAAAAGCGACAACCTCTACAAGTCATATATAAGTATGTTGGCCGTGATTCAACATATTCAATCTGCTCCTGTGACCATTGATAATATTTTTGAAAAAATAATTTTGCATGACCTGGTGCCTTTTCAGTAAGGTGCTGTGTGTATCCAAGATCACTTTGCTCACCATACCGCTTGTTCTTAACATAGTTACAACAAGCATAAAAACGCTTCTTGTAATAGTCTGCATGGCCGTCAGAATAATCCTTACTCCCATCACACTTCCCTACCCATTCACTTGAGTATCCTGCTGTATTTATATTTGGAACATTCCAGTTATACAACCCAAATCGTGCACTACCTGGATTACCTAAGAAATCAAAATAAAATGATCTATAACCACGTTTTTCGTATTTCCTAATACGGGCACGATTTCGATTGTGCTTTATAATATTTGGACGTAGTAAAATCGTTTTTGTTGAAATGGCTCGCACAGCACGTGGTAAAGCATAAACATTGCTACCGTCAAAAGCAACTGCAGCAGCATCTATATCAAAGTCCATTAAAGCACCAAAAAGATCAGAGTTTTTCTCAAGCATTATTACTTGGGTGTTCCTATACCAGTACTTCACATCCCCTTCTTTATCCCATAGCCTCTCAGCCTCTTCCCGAGCCTCATAATTTTCATATATATTTGATAATTCACCAAGAAAGTGGTAAAATGACAATACATGTCGAGTACGACAATAGTATAGTCCCCCTCCTTTAGCTTCAGTAGCTTCAGTAGCTTTTGATTCCAGATTGTTTATAAATGATGATGCAAAATGTTCCCCTCCAGTAGTAAAAATATCTACATCTCCATCTTTAAATGGATTATCTTTTTTTTTTGTATGTAAGAAATACTTC
This sequence comes from Micromonas sp. SAG8, assembly GCA_009618195.1. Lineage (NCBI taxonomy): Eukaryota > Viridiplantae > Chlorophyta > Mamiellophyceae > Mamiellales > Mamiellaceae > Micromonas > Micromonas sp. SAG8. The sequence continues at coordinate 2,602 of VIAZ01000001.1, forward strand.
TTAATACCATAAACAGTTTCTTTTCGAATATTCAAATATTGCTTGTGGTGATCTTCATTTAGTAGTATTTCTTTTGTTTCAATATAACTTTTTATCTTTGTGAAATGACTTTCATTTACAGATGTTAAAGCAGCTAATATCGATCCACCCATTATTGCCCATTTTCCATTATGCGTTTTTAATGAGTTTAATGAACTACAGTTGTATCCAAGATAACCCTCCAATGCAAGTTTGAAAAACAGAAAGTTTGAACAAATTTGATTTGGCTTGGCTTCACTCTTGCATGATTCATCCTCCTCGTCCTTCTCCCCCTCTTTTTCTTCGTCATCGCCGTTGTTAGCAGGACCAGATGATTCACCCTCTTTATCTTTGCCATTTGCCTTAGTACGGTACTGTATATCATCCCATATAAGTTTTTCACCTGTACTGATCTTGATTTTTCTCTTGTAATCTTTGACATCCCTTTTTGTTAATTTATATTCTATTGCATCATTATTATTATGCGGGTCTGTAATTTCAGCATCAGTAGCATACAAAGGAATAAGAAAAGGATTATTATGCAACGACTTTAATTCAGGGTATTTTTTTCGTTTTGATTCAACTTGAATAATGTTATCCGGGGGGATTCCATTATTATTAATTTTTTCATTAATGATTAATTTTGCAATTTTCAAGTTGTATTCAGTATTAAATATCATATACTCTTTTGTTTCATCGTTCAATAGATTCCCAGTATCAATGGCATTTAATTCTGGCAATAAACACGTTGGCAACTCAGTTATTACCTTTCTTTTATCTGCTATAGACATGCTTTCAAGTTGTAAAAATTGATTAAATGCTTTTATATTCATTTCAAAGTGTATTGTCCCAACATTACTGGTTACTTCTGTATACAATCCATTTGCATATACCCTTGCCTTTTGGTAATTCATATGAAAACTATAAACTGGAAATGTTTTGATTTTAATGAATAGATTGTTGTCGAGCTTCCTTTCTCTTTGTTGTTATTGCTTTCAAATTGTTTTTTCTTTTTCGTTTTTTCGATTTTAATTTGTTGTTGCTTAAGTTTGAAATTTGTATATAAAAAAAAATATTATTATTGTATATATTCCTGAACTGCCAGACGACTGCTGCCGCCTGCTGCCTGGCCTGTATTTTTTCAAAAAAAAATGCAAAAAACAAAACCTGTGTTGCCTGTTGTTGGTGGGCAATTATTCATTTACAGTAAGCATATCGGGTCCATTATCCATAAAAGTGGTGCGCCTACACAGCACTGGTTATTTATGTTTGTTCATTGCCAATAACCAGCACTGTGTACTGTGTACCTGTTAATCCGGAAGTCGGTAGGAAAACATCTATAATTAAGTACAATAGTTAGTAGTCTAAATAAGAATCACAGAAATTGAAAGGTTTTTGCTGCTACTAATCTAACTAAACCCTATGGATAACTTAAACTACGATAATTTAAATTCTTTAAAAAATCGCTAAAAAGCTGGAAAAAATTCACAAAGGTGCAAAGGCCACACTGATGCCAGGACTGGTTATTTTTTTATTTCCATTTATTTATTTTGTTGTTTAGCTTTTTTATGTTTGCTTCAATTGAGTGGTGATTATAGCTAAATTGTTGTTGTTTTGTTAACGAGAATTGTGTATAAATATATATATGAGGAAGATACATCCCCTTCCTTCTCTCTCTCTCTCAGGAATCAATACAGTTTGATTTTAAAATTTATTTTTTCTTTGATTAAGTACCACGTGTAAAACATATTCTCCTACTTATATATACACTTATTTTGTAAAATTTTCAAATAAAAAATGGATAATGTATTAAATTATAAAATATCAGTTGGTACTATTTTAACTGCTGGAATTGCGGTTGGTGGTGCAATATATTATTATAATGCAAATAATAACAAAGGTGATAAGGACAAGAAAGGTACAGATGGATATCGAACACCACCAAGACAAAAATTGACCATTAATACCAATACCTCAGATACAAAAAGAAATCGAATGCGTACAACTTCACGTGGCTCAACTTATTATGAAGAACTAGATGATACAGCAATGTCTAGTTTACGCTCACCGTCTAAACGCAATAAAAAAGAAATAAGAGTTTTTATGGAAGGTGCTTTTGACGTAATGCATTATGGACATGCAAATGCCTTTCGTCTTGGTAGACAGCTTGGCACGACGCTTGTAGTTGGTGTTAATAGCAGCGACTCTATCGAAGAAGCAAAAGGCGCACAGCCATTGATTACAGATGAAGAAAGATGTGCTAGTGTAAGAGGATGTAAATTTGTTGATGAAGTAATAGAGAAAACACCATATGTCATGACACGGAAATATTTAGATTGGGTAATCAAAACTTATAATATAGATTACGTAGTACATGGTGATGATCCATGTTTCGTTGATGGTGTTGATGTATATGGGCATGTAAAAGAACTTGGGATGTTTCGTTCTATACCTAGAACGGAAGGTGTATCGACAACAGAAATTATCGGACGCATGTTGTTGATGACAACGTCACATCATCAAAGACAAAATAAATATGAAGAAAATATTTTAACAAGGAAAGGATCAAAAGTATCAAAATATTTTCCAAAAGAAGAGCATGTAGTAGGTTATTATCGTAGTTCACAATTTTATTTAACATCAAGGATTATCCATTTGTTTTCACAACCACATCGTGAAATTCAACCAAATATGAAAGTTGTTTATATAGTTGGAGGTTGGGATATGTTTCATGCTGGCCATGTTGAAATTTTGAAAAGAGCAAGAAGTTTAGGAGATTACTTATTAGTAGGTATTGATAATGATGCAAAAGTAAATAGATCTCGTGGAATGAATTATCCAATAATGAATATACAAGAGCGTACATTATCCGTTTTGCAATGCAAATATGTTGATGATGTTATTATAGATCCACCATGGAATGTCTCAGAAGAATTTATTGCAGCTATGAATATTTCAGTTGTAGTTCGTGGTTCAATTGATGAAGATACAGATACAGTTCGTGAAACTCAAAATAAAGAACATGATGAGTTTTATAAAGGTGCTATTAGTAAAGGTATTTTTAAATTAATCAAATCACCAAGCGCATTACGAGTAACAGAAATTGTAGATCGTGTTATATCAAATAAGAAAAAATTACAAGCTAAAATTGATAAAAAAATGAAATCAGAAACAGAATTTTATAAAGAAAAACATGGATTAAGTGATTCATTTCAATTTGGAACAGGGCAAAAATAGAGAGCAGAGGCTTTGTCTTTTTTAAAATTGTATTTTTAAATAAAAAATAAATTTTTTTAAGACCCGGACAATCTGTAGAGTGACCTTTGAGGTGATAAATAACTAATATAACATATTATATAGGTAAATATTTCTAGTATACAACTACTCCGTACTTAGACCAGAGATTTCAACCAATATTTGAGGGGAAAAATAAATAATTAAAAAATAAAAAACAAACATGTAAATATGATGGGAAAGTGTGAAAATGTCACAAATGTAACTTTTGTGTGATGGATTACTTAATGGAGATGTACAACTTCACCATTGTGTCATTTCACTTTCTGTTGATCAAAAAAAATATTCTTTATATGTATAAAATCACCATCGTGCCCTTTACAAAAATGCTCAATTCCCAGAGTGCGTGTATGGCATCTTCTTGGATTAAAAATAAAATGTCACCAAGTTGTCCAAAAATATATGATTTTTGTCAAATGGAGAAAGAATGTTTGATAGTGATTTACGGGTCAATTGTACTTAAAGTATACGAAATTAGTTATTTATCGATTTACTCTCAGGAAAGGTCACTCTACAGATTGTCCGGGTCTTAAATAATCCAGAATTTAAAAAATTTAAATTTCAGGTTTTTAATCAATATTTGAAAGTAGTCTAATCATATTCATAGTACACTGCTGTATGATATCATATTCATGTTTCATACGATTCGTAATCTCATCGTACTTCATATTATTTTCGTAAAAAATCAATTTTACACACAACTCTCGTTCCGTAAATTTTACAGTGTAGTAAGAAGCACAAAATGCAAAACTTCCCCCCTTTTTACGAGTACAAATTAAAATCCACCCTTCTTTTACAAATCATCTCTCCAACTTGGATGTATAAAATCTTCATGCATATCTTCATGCAAATGTTTTTGTCCTCTACGCAATGCTTGATCCGTATGCATTTGTATCAAATGTCCAAATTCTTGCATGATTAAATAACCATCTTTATCATGATCTACTTGTCCAAAATCATCATCAAGATTATCAAGTGTACGTTGCAATACTCTTTTACGATCTTCAACAGCTTTTTTACCTTTCTCACCCACAAAATCATGTGGCGAATCACCACCTTTAATACCACGATGTCGTACTAAATCCAATGTAGTGATTTTTATTTCTTTGTTTAAAAATGATCGTACTTCATCAATATACACTTTACCATCAATATCACGATCAATTTGTTTAAAAAAACTTTTATAAACGGAGCTTGATACAAGCTCATTATTTATTCCAGACATTGGATTACTTGGATCATAATAATTTTTTGCTTTATTTACTTGTTTCTTCGTATGATCAACATTATGTATAGATATACCAGAACTATAATGTTGCCTAACAATATCCGCAGCCATGCTTTCCACATTCCTTTCCGAAACACCTTGTGTACGCAATTGATGTACTATCTTTTCATGACTGATATCACCTCCTGGTGTTGGGAAATCATCCATATCATGTGGATGTGTAATATCAGGATGGTTATGTGTAGGTGTTTTTAAATGAGATGGTACTGGATCAATCATTGTATCTTTAAATTCACTATGATGTGGATGTGTAAAATCACGCGTTGCTTTAGTAAAAAACTTACATGCTGATAATAATATCGATCCAATGATAATAAGATTACAAATAATATTGTATCGGGTCATATTTTTTGAATATGAGATATATAATGTGAATATGATCTTTTATTATTATTAATAAATGTATTATTTTAAATATAATATTTAATATATATCTGTACACAAATATTTGAATAATGAAACAAGGAGGACAAAATAATAATTTATCTAAACTACTACTACCAACAATAAACAATTCCACACGTTCAATTCCTTGTGTTTTATAAACAGTGTAATTGAAATAATATCAACATATCTACAATTGTATCATCTACATCTGTGTCAACTATACTCTATCGGACATTACACAATAGAAATGTGTACAAAATCAAACCTTTTATACACGCGATTATTATTCTCTCTCTCGGAAGAAAGAAGAAATAAAAAGATCAACCTATAGGATTAGCATTATTTTACAAATACGGGTATTTTTCGGCGATTACCATCTTTTGTGGAAGGTGATATAACGTTATTTGTATGTTAATAAAATGTTTTAATAGGATACATATATTTTTAATAAATATAAAATGCATACTAAATATATATTTAACTTGACTCCGAAAGCTCCTCATTACGCACTCCACATCAATTTTGTACCAAAGACGAAGTCGTCTATGTCATTTAATTGTGATTTCATATTATCACTAAGTTGATTATTACGTAGGTCCAATCTCTTTAATGTATGAAAAACATTGAATCTTTTTTTTGTTTTTAATACATCAATAATACTTTGTATTCCAATATCATCAGTAATATTATTATTAGATAGGATCAATACCGTTAATGTATTGTTTGTTTTTAATGCTTCGCCAATACTTTGTATGTCAGTAATATTATTATCAGATAGGTCCAATTTCTTTAATCTCCTGTTTGTCTTCAAAAATTCACTAATAGCTAATACATCCGCATCCGTGAGCCCTTTTCTACTTAAATTTACTTTGTGTCCACGCAACCGGCGCTTCCATATACGCAACTCTTTCATCTTTAGAACTTTTCTCTTCTTTCTCTTCTCTTTTTTCCGTTTGTAGTAATCCTCCTCTTTTTTGTTCCTATCATGCAATTCAATCATAGCTAATATATCCACATCCGTGAACCGTTTTAAATCTACATGTCTTTCACGCAACCGGCGCTTCCATATACGCAACTTTTTCTCATTTAGAACTTTATTATACTCTGGATGAGTAAAATTAGTTTTCATCTTCTTTCTCTTCACTTTTTTCCGTTTTTTTTTCACCCCCCTCTTTTTTCTTCCTATCTGTTCCTTTTTTTGTTTTATTATTTCTAGCATAGAAATGTTTCCATTGTTCATCTTCATCCGTGGCGGATAAAGCACCATATTTAATCATACACTTAACAATTTCATCCTTAACTCGATATGGATTGCTATATGCATTATCGAGTGGTGTTTCTCCACCTATATCTTTTTGATTTATAACTTTTTTCGGTAGATGTTTCAATAAATATTTTACAACATTTGAACTGGTTTTGCTGTAATATGCAGCAATATGCAAGACATTCCATTTATCACGCTTGCTACAAATGCTACTGTCTACTCCATTTTCAAATAATAATTGAACAATATTTAAATAACCTTTTCGTGCTGCTATTCCTAGTGGTGTAAATGAAACCCCTCGACTTGTCATACCTTCATTATTTATACGACGTTTATTATTATTTGTTTCAAGGAATATTTTGATCATATTTTCAACATCTTCTATCCGGTTTTTTTCACACGCACATATTAATGGATCACCGTTTGGAAATTCGTTCTTATACTTTAAGAATATATTTTCGCCATCATGTTGCTCATCATCGATGAATTCACCACCATCTAAACTGGTTGAAAATAATTTTCTTCCTTTCTCACTCAACAAGAATGTTTGTCGAGATGAGGACATGATGATTGATAATTTCACACAAATATACAGTGTATATATAATATATATATATATATACACACACTACACTAATTATCCACTAATTACTCTTTCTATTATGCAAATATGTATTTCAATAGAGTTAAAAGAAGAGAGGTTTATTCAACTTTCTTTTCATATTCTAATATCATTTAAAGTATAAATAATATCGGAGAAATTAGCAAGTAAATACTATTTGATTGACTCTCGAATCTAGTTAAGTTTAAGGTTAGAATCTTAGTCAAAATCACTGCTGTGTCACTGTTATTTTACAATAGCATCTAAATAGCACCATATAAGATCCAATGAAGATAGGAATTTAAATTATCATGAGTAAAAGTGTAATAAAAATAAATTTTATGCGTAATTAAATTATTAGTCTAAAATGTGATAAGGAAGAAAAGTGGTCTTTATTATTAATATTATATAATGTTTTAGGCCTCGAGCCTCGAAGAGTCGAAGAATTTAATTTTCAGGCAGAGCATTGTTATATTACAGTATAATAATTTCAGCGTGAATCGAAAAAGCAACCGCGGCAAAAGCGGCGAGGCACTCGACTATAACTCAGCAGTATTACCCTAACTCATTTAGGTGTATATAGCTATATTATATCCCGTATCCTGTACACATAAGACTCCACACATATGTACACACACTGCATATATATGATAAACGAATTATTATTATTTATATAAAAGAGCGTAACGACACATTTTACACAATGGTAACTACTTTAAAAGTCTTTGTACACATTTTCATCTTAATTGCATGTACCCGTTTAATAACAGGGGAAACAGTTAATGACATGAAACAAGCATTTAATAGGTTTGAGTTGAATTACAAGAAAAAATATTCAAGTTTACAAGAGCACGCCCATGCATTTGAATGTTTTGTTCGAAACATGAAACTTATTGAAAGGCATACGAAGAATTCCCCTTTGGCTACGTTTGATATCAATGAGTTTAGTGATATGTGTTATGAAGAATTTCGAGAAGTGAAACTTGGTGCTAAATTTAAACCAGCATCAACGGCGCAAACTAATTTACAACCTGAACAATTAAGAGCTGCATTGGAAATTATGGAAACAAATCAAGAAGTTGATTGGAGAAAAAAAGGTGCTGTGAACGCAGTGAAAAACCAAGGACAATGTGGGTCGTGCTGGGCGTTTGGCACTGTAGCGAATATTGAATCACAATCGTTTTTGTGGGGTGGAAAAGGTGATGCTGGTACATTACGTTCATTATCTGAACAAGATTTAGTTTCGTGTGATCATTTTAAAGACAATACCGGTAGTGATCAAGGGTGCAAAGGCGGGTGGCCTGATAGGGCATTGACATGGATCTCCGAAGGAAAAGGTTTGCCAACAGAGTCAACTTACCCATACACATCAGGAGGTGGGCAAAATGGTGATTGTGACACGTCCAAACAATCTCCAATAGCATTAGTCAATAATGTCATTGGGCATCAAGATTTAGCAAGCAATGAAACGTATATTGCTGCCTATGTGGCAAAGTATGGCCCAGTTGTGATCGGGGTACAAGCAACAAGTGCTTGGCAACAATACAGCGGTGGTATCTTAACCGCTTCTTGTTCTAGCCGTGCAACCGACCATGCAGTCGTCATCGTAGGCTATGGAAGTGATTCAGGCACAGACTATTGGATCATTCGTAATTCCTGGGCGGCAAAGTGGGGAGAGGAAGGATACATACGCCTGCAAAGAGGGGTAAATTGTAACGGTGTTGCCTCCCATGTCTCTAGTGCACTTTTTCAAAACAGAAGTTTATGCCTAGCAAAGTGCGCTAGCGGTTCTAGTTGTTGTGGCGGTGATTGCTGTGACTTGAACGATGGCAAGTCTAAGTGTTGTACCGATGGCACAACTGGTGGTAAAAAAACAGGATGCTGCACAGCGCCTGCAACATGTTGCGGTACCAATGGGGGTGGAGCATGTTGCGACGATCCAAAAAAATGTTGTGGTGGTGTCTGTTGCGATGGTATATGTTCACCAGACGGCTCTTCCTGTTGCCCAAAAGATCAATTGTGTGGAGGCGAATGCTGTGCCACAAATACTGGTGGGGGGAAATGTTGCAAAGGGAAATATCCATCTTGTACCAAATCTATCACTGACCAATGTTGCAATGACGGTACGGCATGTAAAATTATGACTACATGTTGTCCAAATCCACAAACTGGTAAATCTACATGTTGCCCATTTATGAGTCATTGCGATGGTCAAGGCAGTTGCACGAAAGGTGGGGTTGATTTGAAACAAGCATTTATCAATGATGTTGTATTTGGTAAAATGAAAGCAATGGCTGGTAGGAAATGAAGTTTAATATGTGCCGGAGTACGAAGTAAATGTTGTCGTAGGAGTTAAATAAAAAGAGAGACTGCTGAGATTACGATATTATGAATACATTTTTATAATATTTATATATGACAGCCGAAAAGATCCCAAAGGTGCCGATTTGGCATATATGGGAACAGCATTAATACTATATATAATTATAGTACTAAATATTTAATAATACTTCTTTTGATGAATATACTAAGAATATCCGATTTTTGCAATACCAGTAACTCTCTATCAAATATGCATATATTAGTATACTAATGTAGTACTTAAATTAACCCTACTCCTATCCCAACCACTGCAACATTTAAGGTGATGGGAGGTGGTCGTATGGGGTTTCCGGGTACAGCTGGTTATAGTTTATTGGCGATATCTGGCTTTGGCAGGACAGATGTCAGTAAAATGGAACTCATTATACAATGGATGGTTTGCCTTCGCGCATACATGGATGTAAAACAAAAGTTGTGTGAACTATTAAAAATTACGAGGTATATTATAATACGAGGAAAGGTTTCAAAATGTATTTTATTACACCAATATTTACACTACGAACATAATACAACACACACACGTCGGCATGAATATACATCACACATCCTCTTTCTCTCTTTCCGTTCTTTAATAATACTTTTTACACAAACATGTCAGTTGGCCCTGCTCTTCTTTTTCTTTTTGTCCCAGATGCAGAGCCGTGATAATCTGCATAATACAATGGATAGTAACTAGAATAAAAGTTTGCATAATACTGTGCATAATACAACTGGCTTGGCGCGTAATTGCAATATTGACAATACGCTTTGTGAGCATAACAATAATAACAGAAATAATCTTGCAATGGACTATGTGTTATGGTATGAACAATAGCAGGTACAGCTGCATTTGGAATCGATTTACCCAATGTCAATCCTAATTGATGACTTGTTATCCTAGCTATTTTGTTCCCAACATAATCCGTTGCTTGAGTAGCAATTGCACTTACTGTCGAAAGACTCAACATATCAGATAATGGTGGTACAGTGACAGCAGCAATTTGTTCAGCGGCAAGGAGGGCTGCAGAATCGGAAACGGCGGCATCAATTACATCTGGTAATGTATCGGCTAATGCTGGTCCAATATTCATTGTTATAGAAACATCAAGTGCAGGTTGCGTTTCTCTTGTAACGGAATCTTCTATGGTAGACCCTGCTTCATTTGGCATGGTTGCATGAAGTTCCTCCTTTGAACGATCTGCTAACCATTGTATAAATGCATCTTTTAGTGGAAGTAAGATATCTTCAAACGTTGGATCCACAATAGCTCTTACTTGGTCTAAAATACCTTGTACTTCTTCATACCCGTTAGGTGGATCCTCGGGAGGTCCTGAACTTTCCTCCTCCTCCTCCTCTTCGGCTGGTTCTTCATTAATTTGAAGAAATCTGGTCAACGTTTGATCCTCCTTTTTTCGCATATTAATAATTGTTATTATTGATGATGGTGGAAGTAATTTTTCATAAAAGCCATGTAAATTTGTCATTTGCTTTTTCATTTCTACATCATCTTGTCTATCATCATTTTGTCTATTTACAATTTTTAATACGGATTCCAAACCATATTTACCAGCAAGCGATGTTCCAAATATTTTAGTTGTTTTTGGTGGTCTTAAAGTTTGTTCCGGTTTAGATAAAATATGTAATTTGCAATTTCGTATATTTTTTTCTGGAATTAAGTGTATAAGCTTACCATCTGAATCGGTATATGATAATAAAAGCAATGATTGAAATAAATGTTGCATCTTGCGTTTCTTTTGTTTTAATTTTTCATTATGGCTATTATAATAAAATTTTCTACTTGATTTTTTATTTATAAATAAATCATAAAATGGTTCTAAATGCTTCATAAATGGCTTTACTTGTATTGACTTTTTTGAGCTTGCAATTTTTGTTGGTATAATGATTTTGCTTAATTTATAAAACATTTCGTCATAATCATAGGAAACATCTTTTTTCAGTAAAATCTCTTCTTTTTCTTCTTCTTCATTTGATATCATATCTATATATGATTCATATAATTTATCGTTGCATTGCAAACGTGTTGCACCAATTAAATTTTGAGATGTAATTATTTTTTTCATTATAAGACGATTTAATTCTTTATTATCATTTTTATTTATATTTGTTTTAATATATTCAATATTATCCATATCAAAAAATACATTTATAATGGCTACTTTGTAATTTAGTGTTTGTAAAGGAAATTGACAAGAATTATTGTTCGTTTTATTGCTATTTAAACATGGTAATGTAGAAGATGCTAATGGCACGACAATAGATCCTTTTTCAATTTTATATTGTACATGTATCAATTTATCATTATTATTATTATTATTATTAATAATATCGTTATTATTCGTTTTTCCATATACAGGATTTAATACATTTATGATTATCATTATATATAATAATAATAACATGACATATGTATATATTTGTTTCTTCATTTTGTGATTCATTTTGTTTCTATATATTGTTTCTCTCTCTTTGTCTGTGTCTATATATATATATATATCTTCTTTGTCGTTCAATATTGATTGTGTCGTCTGTTCAATGTTTTGATAAATCGATCATATTTGTAATATAAATGTGTTCACGTTCTTGTTCTTCCCACGTTTTTAATTGTTGTTTTTTTGTGTTTTTTTTTGATGTTTCCTCATTTATTACTTTATTTTTATATACTTAAATGGGATATTAGAATACAACAATACATAGGAATATCCAGTTCAGACAATTTAAGGGAAAATAATAATAAAGTTAGTGTGATATAATATGATAATTGTTGTGTAAAATGAGAGTGTAAAATGTCTCATATTTTCATTTTACGTGTGACGTGTGGTAATGTCGCCATCAGTGAGTGTATAATAAATAGATATAATATGGTATATCATGTTTATTGTAATCTCTTTCTCTCGCTATCTTCTTGTAATCAATATCTCAATACACAGATCATGTAAATTAAATGTAAAAGACGTAATTTTTATTTAAATATATATTATATGTCCATTTTTGTTCACATCCAAATTTGCAAACACAAATAGAGAGGGTGTTTTGTTGATTCCTCACATTTTAAACTTTCCCATTGCTATTTTTTCTAGATTTTTTGGAACTTCTCTATTGATTTCAGCACCAGACATTGGCTTGCCACGTTCAATGATAATTTTACCAGGACCATAATGCAATGCTAAATATAACTCTTCTTGGGAAATTGTACCATTTTTATGTACTTTACTAAGTTTTAAATGTTTATGAAAATTAGCATTTTTTTTCAACATATTACAATAAATATGTATACGTGCTACCATACCATTTATTAACCCGGCAAGGCCACCATCTGGATCAATATATTTCATATCATCAATTCTATTTGTAAGATGCATCCATTTACCAAATCGAACACCAGCTTTCTTCTTCATTTTATACTTTTTGAAAACTTTCAAGCATATTTTTTTACTAATTAACATAGTATTTGTATGTCGGCAAATTTCTTTGGTTTCTTCAAGATATTTTGGTAACCATGTACGGGGAAGTTTTAGAACAAGATTTAATCTTGCTTCAATTACTGAAAATAATGCTTCAAGTGCACCTTCTGTTTCACCAAATAACTGTGTGCAACGATATGCATTTGAATTTGTAGTCATAGTAGATCCAGGTACCATAAAACCAACTAGTAAATTAGATAATATGCATTGTGTAAAAGACACTGGAATATATGTCTGAAATTTGGAACAAATTTTAACTTCCCGTTTCATTAATTCTTTTAATTTTAATAATAAGCCTTCTTCAACACCAGCATCCCAAGCTACATCTGGAATAAAATATTTCATTGCTTGAATTCTCGAACCTAATTCTTTAAACATTGCCTCATACGCAATAAGATTTGTAACATCTGCATATGCAGTCTCTGTCATAACTAACTCTAATTGTTCTTTTGCCTTGCCTTTACCATCAGTGGTAACATCCGTAGTTTTCCTTGTTTTAATACGTGCAGCATCTTTCATGCCTTTTTTCACTGTCTTTTCGTTTTCTTTTTGAATTTTTTTCTGTTTTTTTTGAGCTTTGTATATCTTATTGCATTGTATTTTATGTCCTGTCCAATCAAGCCGTTGGCAATCTCGACTACAATATCTCACAGTGGCACAACGAGCACAACGTAATTTGCAATATAATTTATCGCATTTGTTACATAAACGTAATGATAATCGCAATTGTTTCAATGTTCGAAAACATGCCTTTTGTTCTCTCCAGTGGTTTTCCAACCTTTGAAAAGAAATATCATCAACTGTAGATAAATTATGTGTAAAAAAAGACATTGCATTTTCCGCTGCTAGTTTTGTGTCATAGGTACCTAAATAAACACTCCTAGTTTCCGTTGTTGTAGCATCTACATAAAATAATGAAACATTATATTTTCTAATATCAGGTCCACTTTCAATTTCTGTTATACCTTGCTTGCTTGAACCTGCCCATAATTCTTTATTTCGTTTTTCTTCTTCTCCATCTTCAGGATTTATTTTTTGAGTAATTGAAAATAATTTTGTATTTGACGTTGCATTAAAATATTTCAACTGACTGCCGTATCTTTCTGTTTGATCTAAACCACCCGTTTTTTCATCAATCTTCACTCCTTTTTGGTTTGTACTAAATTGCATCCTATGATAAAATCCAATCAAATATTGCCTCGTTTACATTTATTTGGGGTACATGAATGTTTGTATTTTGGATTACCATACACAAGGTATAATTTTATATATTTTCAAATAAAATCTATTTTCTTCATCCATCCATATCCATTGTTTTCTAGAATTGTGTTGGCGTATTTTTGTAATTATACTACCAAGTATTCATGCCTATCAACAAATTTAAAAAATAATAAAAAATCGTCCGTCGACGAATTTTAATGAATGAAGAAGAAAGAACATTTTTTATCTACATGTATATATATCTGTATAGCGGATATTGAGATTGATATTGATGCATGTTGTATAGAAGTTAAAAAGACTAAATAGAGCAAGAGAAAAATCAACATTTGGGTGTTATATAAAGTACAGATCATTAGTATATAACATAATATACTTTGCGTGTAGATATAATATTATATATTGTACATTCGTAGGCTTTATATATATCTTAATTATAAAAAAATACATAATAATTTATAATAAAAAAATGTTACGTCATTTAATTAGAACAACAAATAATACGTGTAAAGTAAGACGACAACAAGTATCGTCAATAGGAAATAATATTTTTATTCGTAATATTAATAATGGTGGGATACATGATTTTGTTGATACTAGGAAAAATGAAGATGGAGATCCAATAGCAGTTGGAAGATCATGGAAAGCAAGTGAATTACGATTAAAAAGTTTTGAAGATTTACATAAATTGTGGTTTCTTTTAATAAAAGAACGTAATATGTTACATACTGAAAAAAATTTAGCAAGACAAAATGGTGAAATAATGAAAGGTTTTAGTCGTTTTAAAAAAGTAAAGGTATCAATGGCACGTTTAAAAACAGTAATAAATGAAAGATCCAGAGAACATAAAAAAAAATTAGCAGAGAATGCTGAATAATATATATATATAATGATGTTGGGATCTTATATATATTTTACGTTTGTATCATATTCAAAAATAAAAAAACAAATTTCTAAAAGTTCAATCAATTTTAAGAATACAACACAACAAACACAAAACACATACACCTCTCTCTAACAAAACCAACGTTGGCATGATTTTTGTATAGAATTTTAAAGCCATAAATTTACACATAATGCTGCTATTGAATTTTTCACACACAAGCGCATGTATACGTATATATTATACACGATGCTCTAACAAGACACACTCACACATTTATTTGGGTGCCGCCTTCTTTTTCTTATTACCATTTTCATCTTCCTCATCACTATCATCACCAGCTAAGGCATTTGACACTTTATCTAATCCAGTTGCCATTGCATTTCCTATCTTATCAGTTACATGGTATTTTTCATTCACGTCTGATGCCCGTTTAGCGGTTACTACGGCTGCTTTAGCAATATTATCTGTAACTTTATATTTATCATTTAGCTCTTGTGCTTTTTTGATCGAGTTATTTGCTGCTTTGAATGCCTTACCTGTAATGTTATGTTTATTGTTAAATGCAACCATTCCAGAAAATAAATTATTAGCAGTTTGTCCTACTTTACGAGCTGATTCACCAACTGAATCCGACCTCATAGTTGCTGCACCACCAGCAATAGCGCCACCAACAGCTAAGGTGCCGGCTAATGGAAGACCAACTGTCGATGCAACTAATAATGTTCCTGCACCAGCAATAACGGAAGCACCAGCTACTACAGAGGCACCACCAGCTTTCTTCGTTCCTTGATTTACTTTATCCATACCCTCGTTGGCCTTTTGCATCATTTGTAATTTTTTTTGTTGATCTGCAAGTGACGACATGCTTGTATATATATATATTTACTATGTCTAAATATAAAATCTATTATTATTAAGTATTAAAAAGATTTACTAAAAGTATTTCTTTTCTATATATATATATCTTTTTGTGTTTTTAGATTATTTCTTCTATTTGCTTTTTCAGTGTTTTTACTTCAATATATTTTTATATATTATATAGGGAAGATTACGGTTTTGACCTGTTTCATATTACGGTTCTGACCTGTCAAAAAAAACAGGTCAAAACTGTAATATAGCTTCAGACAGGTCAAAACCGTAATATAAAAACAGGCCAGAACTGTAATATAATAAAGTAAAATAAGCTAAAAACTCTATCCAAATTTCTTTTTAAAATAGTGTTAAAATTTCCGATTTTATTCTTATTAGAAAAAGGATTAACTTAGAAATTAATAGTAATATGTGTTAATTTTTACTGGTACTATGTCAATGCTATATTTTAAAATTATTAAACTATATCTAATGCTATATGCATACTATCGAACTAATATAGACACAGCACTAATGCCAATTGAACCAACTAAAGTAGTCTATTCCGAAATGAGAAACTCTAACGATTGAAGTTTCTAGCTTAAGTTTGAACGCTCCTCAGGCGATTCATCTTTATATTTATTGTTATCAAAAACTATGCGAGTTGGTAAATGTTCAAACTATGTACGAAGTGCATTTCGAAGCATATTACGATCATGGACATTCTTCATACAACGGCGTCATTACCAATGTATGTACATAAATGTATTATTCGAATAATAAGTACATATTATTGTATACTACAATTATATAAATATTCTATCAAAATAATACATACATCTACATTTTGTCCTTGGAAAATTTTTTCAAATTTGTATTTTTATTCAATATAATCATACACGGCAAATCTTTATGTACTATATTTTCCAACATATCAATAATATTGATTCATTTTAATAAATATATATGTATTGAACATGTTATATTATGTAGTATTATTCGATTAATAAGTACATATTATTATATACTAAAACTGTATAAATATGCTATCAAAATATTGTATACACTCTCCATAAATGGTGTAATAAACGGACTAAATACAGACATATTGCATGATCTTTTGGAAAAACAAAAAATGACCCAGTCCACAAATGTAGTGTTCAGGCTAAATTTTAATTTTAAAGTTATGAAACAATTAAGAAGTGTAAAAATTAGACCAGCAATTTTTACATATAAATAACAATTAAATAATCAATTGTAATATGATGTTTGTGTACTGTGAGCAAAATCAGTGTATCGTGGTTGTATGCTATTCCCATGTTAAATCACATATATCACATATATCCAAGTATAGGTCCCAATATGGTACTTAATATGCCTATTCATACCACTTCATCCTATCAAATTAAAGCATTTCATTTTTTTTTGATAGTCTAATCAAGTGAACAAAAATCACAAATAAATGGTAAAAATCATCAAAATACACCAATATATACTGATAAAAATCATCAAAATACATGATCAAATCAATAAAAATCAAAAAAAATATAATAATTCTCTTATTTATAATTTAAAGATTTTATTTACTCATATATATTTTTAATTATTAATACCACTCCCACCACTTGCTGCACCAAAGCCTGTCCTTGGTGCATGCTGAGTGGTATCATTAAATTTTTTACGCTTGTATCGATTCTTTTTTGGCGCACCAGGACCACGACGGATTGCCAATGGGCGTTTAAAAGTTTCTCGAATAGCCAAAGATACCATATCAACTGGTGCCGGTTTTGGGCCAATACATGCATAAAATGGACTAACATTTGATAGCAGAATGTCACTTTGGCAATATGTTGATGCTATACGATCATTAGTCATTCCTTTTTTTCTACCAAATGCAATTGCATGTTTGCATGCTACTGGTTGCAATCCAGATGATTTCCATTTTCCATCAACTATTTTTGGTGGATATGTCTTCAAAACTCGTACATCTTTCTCTTGCACTTCCATTGCATTCCGCACCGCTAATTCCATGGTTTCACGCGCAGTTTGACTACCATTTGATTTATAAATATCACCAAATTGTGGCTCTGGGAATTTTTCCATAATAAATTGACTTGATGTATATTGTGAGATTTATTGATACATAGATATGTTTGTGTTGTATGTTTGTATATGTGTGTATGTGTATTTATGAACATATATGTATAATAATGTAATATTGATTCAAAAGTATTCACAATTCTGATCTCTGTACTTATTAGTAGAGTAAATTAAAAATCTATCCTATCACATTTTGTCCATCATTGTTATCATATTTTACAACTCTTGACAAATCAGTGAATATAATACATGCAAATAATAGCTTATTTGTAATTTTTTTAAATTTTTTTGATGAAATAACGATGAAATAACGATGAAATAACTATAGCTTACTGTATGCTAATAATTGCATTGCACCATTAAAAAATTTAAATATAATACAGGTTGCAGAAAATAATACACACATATTAAATTATAAACAATACAATTTTCAATCATATATAGGCACATATCCTTAAAAAAAAGATATAGAAGATTTTTTGTCGTATACTACACAGAAATAAAGTACAAAATTCGGGCAAAAGCGGTAGTTTTTTCAGTGGTTTTGCCCGAATTTCAAACTTACTTCTAGAATTAAGGAGCGCCTTTTTTATTATTATTGATGGTTAAAATCTACGTTACAACAAGGTGTAGGTACATAGCAGTATAATAATGAAGGAATAGGCCAAAAAATTCCACAAAAATATTTGATTATATTTTTTTTAGAATTATGGTCATTTATCAACTACCCCATTTCAACAGGTCAGAACTGTAATAACAGCTGTAACAGGTCAAAACTGTAATATAAAAACAGGTCAAAACCGTAATATCAAAACAGGCCAAAAGTGTAAATATAGTAAAACAGGTCAAAACCGGAATTTTCTCTATTATATATATAGCATGCACTACATAAGGGGGGCGTGCGGGCTACTTTTTATTTATGATTTATACACACTAATTTTTATTATTGTTTTCATACTCTCTTCTCTCGATCTTTCTCTCCACATCATTATGTGAATAGACAAACTTCTTTTCGTGACATGATTTCACATATACATTTTAGCTACTTATTTGATTTCAATGTTAATGTACGATTAAAGATTAAATTATCTGCTGTACAATCATCATCGCCAACGAAATAACCAAGACGATCAAATTGGAAACGATCTTGTTTTTTCGTATTTGCTAATGCAGCTTCCACATAACCAGTAACAGTTGTTAATGAATTTGGATTTAAATCATCAGTCCATTTACGTCCATTTGCCCCTGGAACAGGGACAGCAAATAATTCTTCATATAAATTAATACTAGCACTTGCTGGTTTCTCATTTAATCCACCTTTACCACATGCAACAAATGTTAATTTACCTTTACATTTATTTGTATTTGCTTTATCATATGTTGCTAAAAGTTTGGTAACATTGCCATTATCATCTTTTTCAAAACCAGTGCATGTAATATTATATGCAAATTTTAATCGTACTTCTTTACCAGGTGCTAATCCAAAAAAGTTTTTTTCATCGACTTCACGGAAATCATCACGATCAACATATAAATATTTTGAAAATAGAACTTTACGTGTACCAAATGATTTATCTTTTGGATGATTTGGCATATCAACTTCCTCCGCAACACCTTCATCGTAATTTGTAAGTTCAACTAATAATGGTTTTAATACTGCCATACGTCTATGACAAATTGTATCTAAATGCCAACGTATCCAATAATGTAAACGTGCAACTTCTACCATCGTATTGTCTTTTCTATTGACACCAATATCATCACAAAAGGCATTGATACCTTCTGATGTAAAACCACGACGTCTTAAGCCATTAATAGTTGGCAAACGTGGATCATCCCATCCATCAACAATTTTTGTTTCTACTAATTGTCTTAATTTACGTTTAGACAATACAGTATATTCGATATTTAAACGACTAAATTCATATTGCAATGCTTTCCATAAACCTAATGCATCAACAAGCCAATAATATGAATCACGACGTACTTCAAATTCCAATGTACATAATGAATAATCAATATGCTCCAAAGAATCGATAATACAATGTGTATAATCATATGATGGGTAAATGCACCATTTATCACCAGCATGAGGATGTGGCATGTGTTTA
This sequence comes from Micromonas sp. SAG8, assembly GCA_009618195.1. Lineage (NCBI taxonomy): Eukaryota > Viridiplantae > Chlorophyta > Mamiellophyceae > Mamiellales > Mamiellaceae > Micromonas > Micromonas sp. SAG8. The sequence goes on from VIAZ01000001.1 coordinate 22,461, forward strand.
ATTCTGTAAGCTACTGGATCCCACATACATGGATTTGGATGTTGCCAATCAATTTTCATACGTAAACTTGCTTCACCTTCTTTAAATTTACCATCTCTCATATCACGAAACAATTGCAAACTTTCCTCCACTGGTCGGTTACGAAATGGACTTTCAAATCCTGGCTTATTGTGCTGTCTTAATTCCCTACATGCTTTGATTTCATCCCCACTTTGATGACATACGTAACATTTATCTTCTAATATTAAACGTTCAGCAAATTCATATAAAGTATCAAAATGATCGGAGGAATATGTTACACACCATGGTTTCCATCCCATCCAATTGACATTTTCTTTTATATTATCAATATATTCATTCGATTCTGCAGCTGGGTTGGTATCATCAAATCTTAAATTACATTGCCCTTTCACACCACCAAGCATTTCATATGCACCTTTAAATACTAAGTTCATCGATTTGGCATGTCCAATATGTAAATAACCATTTGGTTCAGGTGGAAAACGTGTACGAACAATACCTTTCGTAATTTCAAAATGTTTTTTTTTCATTTCCTCCGTATTTCGAAACCCTTTTTCCATACGAGCAGCTTCACGAAATGTATTGGATGCATCATCATCGTAATCTTTCTTTTCTTCTTCTGCTCCTTTTCCTTTCCCACCACCATCTTTTCTTGCTTTTGCTTGTTTCTCCGCTTTTTGCTTCTTTTTCTTTCCTTTTGCCTTGTTATTTTTTTTCGCCATTTCTGCATCTCTTTCATCTCTTGGTCCTAATACTTCTTCCAATTTCTTTTTAATGGTTTTCGTGACGGTACCACCGTTTGCCCATTTTGCTCTTGGATCTGCTTTATGTACCAACGGTAAAAGTTTTGCAATGCCAAATAAATATCGTTCTTTTTGCAACGTATCTGCAACGCTTTCAAATACTTGATCAATCAATGTAACAATTTCATCATCAGTCATATTCATTCCAACACCACATGTTTCTTCTAATTTAGCCATATCTAACTCTGCTGGTGGTGTTATTTTCTTTAAAAATTTAGCTGCCGCTGATATACGTTGTTTCGTATCAAGTTTGGAATCTTTGACCATATTTGCTATTGTTGGCCTATATATTAAATGTGATTTTGGCACGGATTTTGCTACTTCATACATTAAATTTGCCAATGCATTTGGCATTTCTGAATCAATATTTGCTTCTTTTAATGTACCATATAATGCTACAGAATCTTTTTTCGATTTTGCATATTTTTTCGCATTTTTTTCTGGATATCCGACTGATTTAAAAAAAGTAGTCAATCCTTCTGCATCTGGCATTTCTGCTATGGCTGCCATGATGTATTCTTCTTTTCGTTAGTTCTCTTATTATTGTTTTGTATGTATATTGATGATATTGTTATCCCTTATTTTGATTATTCTTATCATATATGTTCTTCTTCTTTTACTCTTCAACTCTTCTATCGATATACACAAGCATTGATATAAATATATATTTATAAATCAATCAATTTCATTGTAATAAATTCAATGGTAGGTGGTGATGAATTGATGATGGATCGTCTATTATTTATACACAAAATATAAGTACAAACAATCAAGAAAGTGATAGGAAGAAAATTCCACCGCACAAGAAATTTCTCATAATGCTGTGCAGTGTCTAAAAACCCTCAAGAAGAACATGAAAATATGAAAATACATGATATTCCATGATCTCTTGTGGTGAAGTTAATATAATGGACACATTTCATCAACATTATTTTGGCTGAAATCAGTGGCTGAAATATGGCAATTTTCTTTTCTTTGCTTTCTTGGCTATTTTCCTTGTCTTTTTATTGTTTGAAGAATTCATCTTCATCTTCATAGCAAATTACACATGCATTGTTATCGCTTCGTTTCAACTGTAGCAAATTGCAAATTAGTAATTGCATCCTTCAAGTATCAATACAAAATTGGTAAATTGTGCAAAAAGTTTAAACACACATATTCTGAATTAATGAAATGTATCATGATGGCCCTGCCACCGTTAGAACCAATGCATCCATTAATCAATCACATGTTGTATGGGGATTTCTTACAATCAAAAAATGAGTGTGAGAAAGATGATTATCCTGTACATGTTGCAACAACAAATAGTATGTTGTTTTTATATGCAATACAAGAGGTATTGCAAAGTGATATGGAAAAAAACATAGTACATCACAAATACACAGAATTAGAGTCTTTAAATTGGCCTATTACTACATATGCAAAGGCTACATTTAATTCGGATAAAACTATTATCGTTCTTCTCGTCTTGCAATCTATATATATATGTATGCAAGTATTGTTGGTACTATTGTAATAATAGGAACAATGTGGTTGGTAAAGATCTAAATTTTTCATGTATGTTAGAATTAGCAATTCATTATGGTGAATTTGCATTGTCATATGCACCCAAAATGGCTTGCAGAAGTATTTGGGGTCACCGAGACAAGTGCTACTAGTACTTGTGTAGCGTTAGGGAAAGAATGGATATGATATACGCAAGGCAGGTATAAATTATGTAACCTGGAGCCGACTATTAAAGAATATCAAAAGTTAATAGTACATCCAAGAGAAAGTAACCAATATCAATATAGCAATCACCAGCTGATACATGGTGGTGGTGCAAATCATGGTGGGACTAGTACTGGTGTTAGCAATAGCTTAAAACGATCTTCCATCCCAATTACCCACTTTCAAATACAACCAACAACACAACCACCTCAATCAACTTTCCAAAATAATAACATGTTGAAACGGAAACTAGAAACAACAACTGATACCTGTGTCCAACAAAATTGGGTAATTGTCTTGGAACTTGCTGGGAGAGCTGATCAAAATCCTGACTAATCCTGACAGCGTTTAAAATAGGGTAAAATACTTGATCAAAATCCTGACAAATCATGACAAACCTTAAAATTCGGCCATTTTCTGTCAGGATTTTGATCACTTTTTTCCCGATTTTCGGCCTCTAAACACATCAAAAATGAATTGGAAAGGTACAAATCCCTCTATTCATAAATACGGTATTTGATATATCTGATAGCTATATTTTATACTTAGTATACAAATATTGTACCTATGTTCGTTTTGTCCATATTTTCTCTCCCATTAACACAATACACTATGGAAACACATGACTTCCATACTGTACTATTATAAAAATAAATATATAAAAAAATCCACTTAAGGCAGGTAAGGTTTTCCTTTTTTTTTAGATAATTGATCAGGCCATAGGGACCGATGGTCACGGTTTAGGCGCTTTGCCCGCGTGATTAGCCGCACCAGCCGTATTTGGTTCGCACTGCTCGTAGCTAAAGCTACTCCCGACGTACGACCAAATAAGGCCTGGTGGGCTAACACCGGTCAAATGCTATTGGCCGCTCCTATTATGATAGGCATATATTGTAAAGTACACTACCAGATGTCTAATTTAAGTAAAACAGTCAAAATAATAATATTTCATTTTCCAAAAAAAACAGTGGATATGACTTTTATGATAAAAATATCCGCTTTACTATTTTTATTTTGTCCGGACTAAACCCTAACTTTTCCACTATATTTTGCATTTTCTTCATACAGATTTTTTATACTTGTTGCTATCAAAATTTTGTCAGGATTTTGATCACCATAGTGAGTAGTTATATTTTACTACACAAAACTGGAGAGTATAATTAGTATAATAAGTGCTATGTCGATGTTAATTATACCCTGACATCAACTATACTTATGATTTAAAATTAACAAAATCCTGACAAATTTACCTATCGATACTAATTAGTATATATGAATTTGATAGGTAAATTATTTTTTGCTGTCAGGATTAGTCAGGATTTTGATCAACTATCACTTGCTGGTTAAAGGTTGGCAGCTGATGGAAATCACCATTGTACTTCCATTTCTCATATCTCATATAGCATATGTAATTTAGTATGGGAATAGCATCTGATACACGGGTACTGATCGCTGTATAAATTGATAGGAAGAATTCACTAGTACAAATACTATTAGGACTACTAATAATTAATAATAATAATGATCTTAGAGCTGCGTATCTGCGTGCTTTATTTATACAAATGTATGAAAAAAAATATAAATAATAATTAGAATATAATAATAATAATAAGAAGTAATATACATATAACAACAACATCATTTCATATTATAATAAAATTAATAATAATACTTTTATCATCA
>VIAZ01000192.1:0-26270 GCA_009618195.1 Micromonas sp. SAG8
TTTTTATCAGTTTATACGGTAAATTATGCACAAAATTATAAAAAGAACTCAACCTGTTGGTATATTAATTTATCACGCTCACATAATACCATAATAATACCAGGTAATTTTTTCCAAAAAAGAAAAAAAATGTAAAAAATGTAGTAGAGTACGCACAGGAAATACACACACACTATTACAACCAAAAGAGATAAAACAAAGCAGACATATATACTACAGTATAATATACAAACCTTCGTACAAAAAGTGAACAAAACAAAAGAAGCAAACGAAACAAATTAACAAATCAAAATCAAGTATTATTTAGATAGTTATTACCTAATTAATTAGATACGAAACAACAATATGTCTACCACTATTGTTAAACAAACTACAACACAAAATAATGATTTAGCTGTTACTATGCTAATTGAAGGTGGAAACATGCCTTGGATACAATGTAGAACGTCAAAAAACGCTCTTCCAGATTATGTTAAAACAATGATTGAAAGCCCGTATCAGCTAGGTTTTCCAGTTGCACCGGATGCAACTTTCTCTGTAAACCCATTTTGCGAAGATCGAGATGAAGATATTTCATTGACATGTTATGGTGCTGTATTAGGAGAAAAGAATGATGTTGAGAAACAGTTAAAACGACATGAAGACATTTTAAAAAAAAAAGATTTTCATCCAAGTTCTATTGCATGGATGGATGGGGACCGTGGCATCAAAAAAGATGGTTCGTTTAGTGCATGGGGTGGATCTATAACAGACGTTCGTTTAAAAGGACTTGAAACGACAAAAAATGGAAAAGAAATTCACACATGCATCGATATCGGAGCTTACCAAGGTAACTCTGTATGGTTAGTGTATGTTCCAAAAACAAAAAAAATTGGATACTATAAGGAAAGACCAGGTGAACATGGGGAAATTTACTTATTGGAAAATGTTGATGGCAAAAGATTTTTCAAAACTTTAGCATTTGCATCAGATGACGAAAAAGGCAAAATATTTCTTAAAGCTAGCAAAATGGGAGACAAGTCAACTTTGATGACAGATCAATTGGATGACAATGATACGGTTTTTTTGGTAAGAATTCCATTGAAAAAAAAAGAGGTCGATTTGTCTAAATACCATCTTCTTATTAAAACATTAAGTGGGTCAACGGTTGGTTTAAATGCTGAACCATCTGATACGATCGAACATGTAAAACAAAAGATTCAAGAGAAAGAAGGAATACCTCCAGATCAACAACGTTTGATATTTGCAGGAAAACAATTAGAAGATGGCCGGCAATTGGCTGATTACAGCATCCAAAAGGGCGCAACCTTACATTTAGTACTCCGTCTACGTGGTGGTGGTGGCGAAGAAGTGAAATCTTTAATAAATCCAGCATCAGTTGTAGATGGAAAATTTGTGCGTCATTATGAAAAGGACTACGACGAATTAAAAAGAGAAATGATCCGCGATCCCAATTTACCAATACGTATATTTACAATTTCATATATGTTTGTAAAGAGTGGAAGAAACAGTAGATGTAATCAAAATGATGATGTTACAAGAAGTATCTTTACATCTTTGGTGAACTCAATCGGCAAATATCAACGAATGGCAAAAATGGTATGTCCATTAACAACCCCAAAAGGTTCATATGATTCGCATAATTTTCCAATTCATGTTTTGGATGAGTATACGTTAATGAATACTTTAATGCACGCATATAAGTTGTATCCAAATAAATTGTACTTAAATTTCAAATGCCCAAATATTAAAACAATTCCTGATTATATAGGCATGGATAATAATAATGACTTTCCAACAATAAAAAAAGGACCTCAAAAAATTGTTTTAGCAGCTTTACCAATTGTTGATAAAATAATGAAAATTGGTAAGAAATCTTCTGATTCAAATAAGCATAAAACATTACGAGAAGAAATTTTAAAAGATTTTAAGATGATGGACATTTCGTTTACTCTTGATGTTGAAGGTTGAGAGGGTGTATGGGAAAGGAGAAGAGAGAAAAGAGAAAATTGACACAAATTAAAAGGAAAAATAGTTATATTTTAAATAATTAATACGAGAGGAGTATTTTACTAATACGAAGTATGTGCGTGTGTTATTTAATTAAATAAAAAATATAATACGTATATTTTAAAAATATTTCCAGATTTCTATTTTTATTTATTAATTATATATGCTCATATGCTCGTAAAAAAATAATATTTTTATTTAATATTATAAAAATAATTACGTACTTCGTACTCTTTTGTCTCGCGTAATTCAACACCAAATGAAGATGTAGATATACTAATCACTATTATTACATATCATTTCTATTTTCATCTATTATTTTTCTGCTAGTTCTATTTGTGATGCTATTGATCGCTCCTCTTGTTTTTCTTTTTTATATACAAGTAGAAAATATACCAATGCACAAGATGCACCTGATATACAACTACCAAATAGAAAACAAAGCCAACGATGTTCTTTTTTCAATGCAATATTTAATGCAGTAAAAACAATACTCCCAATAATAAAACCAAGCATGGCAAATATACTTAATCCACCTTGGATTGCTCCCATACTACTTGGGCTAACTCGTGCTGCAATAAATTGTATATATGCAACTGAGCCAAACGCACTAGTCATCAAAACATATAAACCAATCATGAAAAAGAACCAACCTAATGGAGCAGTGGCCATGAGTCCTAAACCTATTGCTGCTAATGTTGCTGCTGTAATCAATGCTTTTAATGGTCCTAAATATTTAATAATTCTACCAGCAAATGAAAGGCTAATAACACCAATAACACCACTAGACATGCCAGCAAGAGTAGTAACAGTTGATGTCCATTCAAATTGCGTTGTCATGAATACTTGTGTTATTGCAATGCAGGATACACCAGTAATAAAAAGAAATATAAAAAGTGCAATTGTTCTCATCGTTCCATTTCCCCATATCAAAGGCCATGCAGCACATGCACTTCCTTCTCTTCCAGTGCAACGTCTTTGTAAAGAAGTACGCCTATCCCTATTATTAATATTCCTATGACGTGTTTCATTATTTCTATTGTTATCATCATCATCATCATTATTATTATCATGATTTAATAATTCATTTTCACCTTGTTGTATTGGTATAATTGGTGTTAAATTTTCTTTATCACGTAATGAACTACGTCGTCGTGTCTTTGAAAGCGTTTCTGGTGAAAAACATGTCAAAATTAAATTAATAAATATTAAAAAAGATAAGGAAAACCAAATAGATGCGTAAGATTCTAAATTTTTCGTAGTGTAATAAAAACCAATTCCTGCACCGATGGCACTTCCAAATGCTTTAATACCTTGAAACCTACCAATGTATTTCCCGATACCATCTTCCGCATCTTGTTTCAATTGCTCTTCTTCTTCTGCATTTAATTTTTTCGAAGCAGGTGCATCTGATATCGCTCTTGATTTTTTCATTACTTTTTTCATTTGAATGTCTATGATCATATTCGTAATTCCAAGAGAAAAAACACTTGTTGCACCGAGAATACCTTGTCCAGCTACTACTAAAACTATTGTGAATGCATTATCGCTATACCAGTTCAAAACAGCTGCAAAACCAATGCATAATAAAAAAATCACGTGTCCAATTTGGGATATGATTAACAAAAATCGCCTTCCTAGCCTATCAGATAATGATCCTAGCATAGGAACAAAAGTTATTGCACATAATGTATTCACCGTGGTGGCAAACGTAATAATATATTGTGCCCAACCAGCGACATAATCACGGTTTGAACAATAAAACGATCCAGACCATGCTTTATCCATATTACTAAGTTTCGGTGTCGTTACTAAAATATTTGTCTTGTTCCGCGTGACCGTCACGACTGTATCTGGACAATGTATTAATGTGCGTGCAAACCATAAATATAAAGTACTACGTGTTTGGTTGACTATTTGAAATATAATTATTGCTAATAAAATTAATATAATTTTTGCATTACTTGGTTTGATATTGTCATGTTCCTCCATTAATCTCTCTCTCTCTCTATATATATATATATATAAATACAAGCGCACAATTGCAAAAATGTAAAAGAACTTAACCAAACAAAAAAAAGAAAGAAAGATGATGATGATGATGATCTAAGTGATTGTGGTTGCATGGATGGAAACATATTTTTTTCCTAATGCAACTAAATTAAAATGTATTAAAATTTAGGAAGCTGGGAAGAAGAAAAAGGAAACCATAAAATGGCATAGCCAGATAGCCAGATAGCCAGATAGCGGGGTTTGCACGTTTTGTACCCAGAGAATACAGTATAGGAAAGCCAGTCCAGGAAGGCCAGAAAGCATATTTTTTTGAAATTACAATGTTGGTCTAGAGCTAAAAACCTTACTCCACAACTAACAACTAATACCTAATGCTATTTTATAATTTATAATCCATACATACTAAAATTACATAGAGAGTATTACGATTTTTGCTACAATATTCTGTACTTAATTCTAGCACCTACACAGCACGCAAAACATTCTAAAATAATTTTAAAAAATGAAAAATGAATTAGAATTCTCTTCTTCTTTGACTATACGAATTGACCTAAAAAATCTAAACTTTAACACCAACACACCATAGGAAATTAGAACCACTCCGAGATATATATTCAAAAAAAAATATATTGAATATAAATATGTTCGAAAAAATAAACAATTATAAAATCGACAGAAACATATTTTATTTAGAAGTAGATATATATGTATAAAAGATATATTATTACTTAGTATAATATTAGTAATCCATATTTACACACACACACACACACACATATATATACACAGAGATAAAAAGAAATAAAATGAGTTCTGCAAAAGAAGGTGAAAAAAATGATGAAAATGTAACCATGTTAAAACCTGGTTCCGTACCATTTTTTCAAAATATGTATGGTGAAGCGAAAGCAAATGATAATAAAGATGATGCATTGAAAAATTTAAATGCGGTATTGAATAGCTCGGATTTTGATATGCAATGCGATGAAGGTTATCGTTTACAAGAAAAAGCTATTTATGAAATTGGAAATATTTTTGCTACACGTAAAGATGGTGAAGCGTTAGTTAAATTAATGAAAGATATACGTCCATTTTTTTCAAAAATACCTAAAGCACGTACGGCAAAAATAGTACGTACTTTGATGGATTTAGTAGCAAAAGTGCCAGATAGTGTCGAATTGCAATTGAGTGTATGTAAAGAATGCGTTGCATGGTGCTTGCAAGAGAAACGAACGTTTTTACGCCAACGTTTAGAAACAAGGTTGGTACGTTTGCAATTACAAGAAAAAAAATATGTAGATGCATTAAAAAAAATTCAAGAGTTAGTATTGGAAGTTAAAAAATTGGATGATAAGCCATTGTTAGTTGAAATACACGTGACGGAAGCACAAGTTCATCATGTTTTAAGCAATATCCCAAAAGCTAAAGCAGCGCTTACTGCAGCGCGTACAAATGCAAATGCTATTTACGTCGCTCCAGAAACACAAGCAGAAATCGATATGATTGGTGGTACGATTAATGCAGATGAGAAAGATTATACTACTGCATATTCATATTTCTTTGAAGCATTTGAAGCATTTGATGGTGTGAAAGGTGGGGATCCACGTGCCGTTGAATGTTTTAAATACATGTTGTTGTGTAAAATCATGAGTGGAGATACGCATGATGTTAGCGCATTGATTGGTGGAAAACATGGTATTAAATACAATGGCGTAAGTTTAAATGCATTAAAAGCCATTTCTGATTCATATAAAAAACGTTCATTGGAAGATTATGAAAAAACATTGGATACGTTTAAAGAAGAATTAGAAAATGATATGATGATATCCAGGCATTTAAAAGATTTAAGCGAACGTTTGTTGGAACAAAATTTAGTACGTATCATCGAACCATATAGCCGTGTTGAAATTTCCTATGTTGCTGAACAAATTAAATTGCCATTGGTCAAAGTTGAATCGAAAATGAGTCAAATGATTTTAGATGGTAAATTTAGTGGTATTTTAGACCAAGGTAAAGGTCATTTATTAGTATTTGATGATAATTCCAGTGATAAAACATATGCACATTCTTTAAAAACGATTAAAAAAATGGATGAAGTTGTTGAAAGTTTATTTACACGTGCGAAACAAATACAGACAGCATAGGCATATATATATATATCTATGATGTTGTTGTGTTGGTATATATTACGTTCGTAGTACATGATGCACAAATGTATTGTGTATATAAAAATTATATATGAAAATGTTTTTATTGACAGACCGACAAGAAGCGAGGATAAAAAGTTTTGAATATTATATTATCCTATATAAATATAATAGTCTTTTAAGTATAGAACGTCTTTCATATAACTAATCTTAAAAACAACGTGGATATGTTGATTGGTGTGAGTAAGAGAGATCCATGTACAAATTCTTAAATGAGAGCGGGGGGAGAGAAATATATAACTGAGAAAAGAGTATATATATTGTTCAATATATATATATATAATACTTTAATTTCTTTTTAATCCTTTTTACGAATCCATTCACCAGTTTTCTTAAATGGTAATTGAATACCATCCAATAAAAACTTTGGTTTATGTGTTTTACTTTTTTCTTCTATAAGGACTGAACGTTCATCTGCTGGCTTTCCTTGTGCTTGTGCAGTTAACTGATTTGGTGTTGCTTGTGCTAACATACCATTTGTATGTTCCGCATATGCACTACCGGGCATACCAGATTTTGGATATGCACGGGATGGATAATTCGCCTGCGTTGCTGGCGCGGAGCCTCTTAATTGACTGTTCATACTAATAAATGAACTACCTGGCTCTTGGGATGGTGCGTTGTTTTCTTGTAAAATAGAACTTTTTGCATTATTTGTATATTGTTTTATTGCATATGGCAATAATGGATTACTAACTTTAGGTGCTAACGATGCCAATGCATGTGGGAAACGGAAATGATAATCCGCTGGGCACATGGTTTCTTTTTGCTCGTCGTAGATATTTGGCAACCTACCACAGATAACATGCGCTGGGCATGGTTTGACCGTTTGCCAACCTCTGTATGGGTCATATTGATAACAACCATAACTAATTAAATGCATAACATCATGTGCATATGCTAACATACTTTGTACAACTTGTGAACAGGAACTATATGAAAAAGTTTTAGTCGTACCACCACATGTTGGCAACGCGCCGTATTGCACTTGGTGCACACTATAAATACACAGTTCACAGAAACCATGTTCACCAGACCATGTTGATTTTGCACTTGTCTTTGCCATCGTTTGTAAAAAAGAGGTAGATTCTACTTGTGCTTGTTTAAATAATTCATCATGTTTAATGATTTTCGTTGGTGTTTTCCTATCCTTATTATTCAACAACGTCGATTTACTTGCTATTGTTGTTTGGATAACTAATCCTAAACATATTATCACTGTTGCAATCTTCATCATGTATGTTGTTTTGAAGATATTATTCTTATATATATATATATGTATATATGTTTACGTTCTATCTATCTTTCACGCTGTTTTTCATATATATATTTGCTATTTTTATGAGTTTTCCCCTCTTTTTATTGGAAAGATTGTCTCAAAATCACTTTCATCTTTCATCGAATAGCAAATAGTTTGTATACTTTCAAGTATAAATAACAGGGACATGGAGTGGCGTTTAGTCAGGTTAGTATTAGGGTTGGTAAAACGGAAATCAAAACCTGATTGGTATTCTAACCTCATTACAAGTACAATAAATGAACATTTGATAGGAGACGAGACAAGTTTCGATTCTATCAAATGAAGTCTTAACTGTTGTACCAACAGATATTTGAATTTAGTATGGAAATAGTATTACAAACAACTGTTAAACTTCTCATCACACATTGTATAGAAAAATACTAAATGATGAATAGAAAGACGTGATAGATCGATGATACATATGTAGATATATATATGTGATCGAATATTATATTGTAAATTTATTAGGAAGACAAATACTAGCAAAAGATGGCAGGTAAACAAACAAATGAGGTGGAGGTAGTAATGAAAAAATTGTTGGAGAACGATGGTGTGAAACAATATTTAATTTGTAATTCAGATGGTATAGCTATAAAAGCACACAATATGGACCAACAAAAAGCAGTACAATACTGCGCGTTAGTGAATGGTTTAGTCCAAAAGTCGCAAGCTGCGCTTAGTACATTGTTAGATCCAAGTGAAAATACAGCAGAATATTTAAGATTGCGAACAAAGAAACGTGAAATTATTATTGCACCAGGTAAAGATTATACACTCGTTGTTGTACAAGAAAATGTTGTTAAAGTCGACCCAAAAGCAGCTGAGAATAAATCGGAATAAGTTAGCGCTGATTTTTTTTATTAAATATATAATAATAATATACATATTATCATGTGCGCAAAAAGGAATAAAAGGAATACGATACTAATGTCTATTTATATGGTAGTGTTTGCTATATAAAATGCTCTTTGGGTGTATGTATGCATATGTACATGTGTATATATATAATTTCTTCAGCTTTTGTTCAATATAAGGCAAAGAATTAGAAACATCCCTAAAAATATTTAGCGTGTAAAAAAAGATGAAAAAAGTGAAATTTTATTACGCAAGAATAAATAATTTCGTGTCTTGTTTTGTGTACTTTTTTAAAACTTTTGTGCTTTAAATGTATATATATATATATTATTATTATTATATAAAATATTTGTTACCAGGAGTTTTATGTGTTTTCGGTACGACTTCGTACATAATACGAACTCGTATATACGCGTATTTTTAAGACTCTCAACATTTTCAACAGACACCTTTTAAAAATTGTCTTTTTTTTTAACTTTATATATTCGAACTATCCAATGTTCGGTAGTAAACACTTCTTCGAAATATTTCAATTTAAATTTCTTACGTCCAATTTCTATTCCACGTACACGATCATAACCAGTTGGTTTTCCAACATTAGTAGTTATTTTACCAAAATCAAAATATGTTAATTTATAAATCAAACTATTTAATAATTTTGCTGCACCTTGTTTACCAACATTATAACGCCTACGACCGACGTAATATTCTTTCGGATCAACTAATGTTGGATATGCATCTTTTGCTATCCGTACCATCCATGATATTTTATTCATATCATCTGAACTAAAATCAGTTAAACCACCAAAGACAACCATTACATAATCTACATCTAATTTAAGCATTATTTTATGCGCATGTTCTTCACTAGATACCATTGCCAATGCAACAGTTCCTACATGTTTTTTATTCCATAAATTATTATCAACGATAGAAGTACGATTTGCCATGGAATTGATATAGTATCCATAATCCCACCATCCTAAAACTTTTGCATCTTCTTTTGTATTTTTTCGCATCCAACTAAATGCTTCACGATAATCATCAAAAATAACCGGTGTCCCATCATTTTTCTTTGCCGACATAATTAAAGATGGTGTAGAATATTGTTCATATGCAACCCATATACTATGCCATGTAAAAAAAATCAATAAACTTGCGACAATGATGACTATGAAGAAACCAATTTCTGTTTGATACGTCAATTTATTTTTATCTTCCGTTTTACTTAATTTTTTTGCTTTTGAAACACTTGCAGCTTTTGGTGTTGATGATGGTAACTTGCTTGGAGATATCGATGTAGCATTTATTTTCTTTTCATTTTTATTATTATTATTATTATTATTACTAACCACTACACGTATTTTTTGTCGTCTTAAACTAATAAATGCTTTATTCAATGTCTCTGTAATTGATATTGCACCAATAATACATGCTATTGGAGTAAATATCAATATCAATCGTATCATTGCAGCAGAAAAATACAACCCAACGACACCATATAGAATTAAAAAGACTTTGCCATCCGTTAATGGATCTTTAAAACAATGATATATCCCCGATGGAAATAATATTATAATAATATGCAATGCGAAAAAATACGACGACCATGTGGTTGGTTGATGTTCTGATAATGATGCCATGATCATTGAATTGCTTTTCGCATATGTTGGATCTATAAATCCATAAATACGTTCTGACCATTTAATCTGTTGCAAAAAATCATAATTTCTACTTAGGAAAACTATGATTAAAATAGAAATTGACGTAAATAGCATGGTTTTCTTTTTCACAAAATCATCAAAACGTTTTATATTATTCACATGATCATGTACTGGAAGATAATTATTTCTAATAAGAGAATATATTGCATACATTTGCAACATTACAAAAGTTACAATTGGTAAAAAAAATTCAACCTTTAAACTAGGGCGAAAACCAATAAATGGCACATGCATGGACATTATCGTACTAGTTATAAAGAAAATGCCATAACATGCATGTAACCTTATGCTGTAAAACCCAGTACATATTAAAATACATACATGCAATGGAATTAAATTTGCAACAAATATATATATTCCATGCGTAGAAGATAGGCAATAATATACTACTGCACAAAATATAGATAACAACATGTTGCCATTATTATTATTCAAAGCTTTCAACCATAAATAACATGTAGTAACAAAGAAAAACATACCTAATGCCTCGTTATCATATGATCTGTAGATGGAGATAATGATTGTAGATGGAGATAATGATTGTGTGTGTGTGTGTGTATAATGTTAGTATGTCACTTTCTAATAATAATAATATTGGAGGAACTGGTTAAGAATTATATTATATTATATTATTTTTTTCACTTACCCTGCAATTGTACGATCTACAAAACTAGGCACGATCGCCATAAAAAAAGCAGCAGTTGCTCCAACAAGTTCTACTCGAGTAGATATAGATGATGATTTTATCTTTCCTCTCGTATTCTTATTTTTACTTGTATTGTTACTATTATTAGTAGTAGTACCATTAGTCATGGTTTTATTATTACTACCAGGTTTTCTTAAGGCTTCACATGCTAATAAATATATAACTAAAATGGTATTTGCTGCAATAAATGGTGATATATACACACATATCTTTCTTAATGTTATATTTATACCGAGCATAGATGATATATTATATATTCTAGCTGTAAAATACATCAACCCAGGGTACACGGTACCACCAATAGCTCTTCCGTGGGGATACCATGATTTATCATCAAACCAATTTAAAAAATCGTCATATCCATGTTTTAACAAAAATTTTGTTGCTCGATAATTAAAATATGGTTCATATTGATGGAATACATCCTCATGTTTTGCAACAGAAAACATACGAATACAAAATGCTAATATATATGCCAACATTAAAATAATATTACGCAATGTATTATTGCTATTATTGTTGTTGCTATGGGGCGGTTGTAATTTTGCCATATTATATTTATATATATATATATATATGTTAAAAATATTTGAACAAGCTTATTTCTTTATCGTCTTCTTATTTGTTATAAAAAGTGTTATTATCCCCTGTTGTTGGATACGGAATATATTTCTTACGACTTTAACTTATTAATTTTATATTTTAATTTGTTGATGATTGATTTTTTTTTTTTTGTTGTTGCAACAACAACAACAACAACAACAATGCCAAAAAAGAATGCCAGGAATGCCTGGAATGCCAATCTGCAACAATTGTATGGGTATAATAGTATATTTATACTTGTTACTATATGAATAAAAATAATTGGTAAATCATCATATTTTGAAAAGTATTAATTTATAATACATTCCTATAGGGGTGCAAAAACCTGGTCCATCGTATTCACCTGCTATAGTGGTATATACACTACATAGCATTATAATGGTATTACTATATTATATTTATTTACTAGGTACATACCATTGGCTACTGTCATTAATTTTATCAGTCCATTTTCGCAATTGGATGCATTTAACATAAATATAGTCAATATCTATATATGACTTTTGGCTACAACACGAAAGTTGCGAAAATCTCCTGCATTCCAATTCTTGGTTCTTGCCGTGAATCACCTCGTACTTCTCGCTATACTAAATACTTGTAATATATCTATCAAACATTTACAATGGTATGTCTATCTTGTATGCTATATATATTGTATATATAGCATGTGAATACGATGGACCAGGTTTTTGCACCCCTAGAGGAATGCAATGTGCTAATGCTATGTTAATGTCCCTTTCCTTTTCCCAGCAACTTTTCCAGAAAAGACTTACTGGTAAAGTTAGACTTCTGGCTATATACTGTTGAAAGTGCAAAGTGCAAAGTAACCCAGTAGTCCAACACAACACCAGAACACAAACAACAAACACCACTGTAAAACAACAAACTAACACAACTTTAAAACAACGACGACGAAAAAAAATGGCAAAAGTTAATGATGCTCTTGAAAAGCATGTTATTGAACAAACAACAACGACGACAACAAGAAAAATGGCAAAAGTAAATGAAAACTCTGTTATTGATCCATTTTCGATAGAAAGTGACAATAATGTTACTGTAAAAAATGATGAGGATGATAAGGATATGCTCTGGAAATTTCAAGATGGTATTCCATGGGATAAAGTTTGGAAGTTGAATTTTAAAACTACAAATATAGATATCAAAGGACGGGATATTAGCAATGGTTTTGATAATATTGGTATCTTTTGTATTCGGCAAATTAAAAAAGGTGAACGTATATTACATTACGGCTGGAATCAATTAAATGAAGACAAGAACTTTTGGAAATTAAAAAAAGAAGTCTTGAAAGAAGTAGCCACCGATGCACAAATACATCATTTGCAGCGAAGGTATTACTCTGATGAAACATATCAAGTTTGTCCCAGCCAATATACTGATGGTGGATTAAAAATAGAATATTTACAATACATCAATGGTTCATCAGAAATGAGTTTAATAAATTGCATTTTAAAAAATGGTAAAATATTTGCAAGTAGGGATATTGAAGTTGGGCAAGAAATATTAATATCAAAAGCACAATTACATATTTGTAAACCAGGAAATACAACAAAGACACTTACCATGTCAGATGATTTCATAGATACTGACAGAGCGGATGGATATCCACATCTCCAGCAATTGTTCAAAAACGATATGCCAGGTATAACATTGATGAAATTAGATAAATCGAATATACAAGGTGTTGGTGTATTTGCATTTTGTGATTTGAAAAAAAATGATAATTTAGTTTTCAGTTTATCTACATTCATGGGTGCCCAGCATGCGGAAAGAAAAATCAGCAGTGCCACGTTACAACAAATGAAAGAATGTGGTTTCCCAAGTGATGTTATTGATGTTATTTTTCGTCGTTACATGTTCACAATATCTGGGAACATCCCTTCTTTTCAACTACCTGGAAAAGGTCTTAATTTGAATTTATTTACGCATTTTCTAAATTACAGCCCCACTCCAAATTTAGAATTTGACATGATGGCAACTATGAGACAACAAATGGGTGGTAATAACCAAGTCAAATTGGTAGGAGCTACCTCGTTTCAAAAGGTAATAGTTAAAAAAATTACTAAAGGTACTGAATTTTTTGAAAATTATGTGCCAATCAGTCTACGCAGCAATCCATCACCTAGTGACATGTATTATTTAGACGTCACTGTCAATCAAACAAGACCTTGTCCAATTCGTGCTACATGTTGGACTTGTGGCAAAAATAAAAATGTTGATATTAAGACGTGTGTACGCTGCAAAGTCGCAAGGTATTGCAGTAAAAAATGCCAACTGAAAAATTGGAAAACAAGCCACAAGCATGTTTGTAAAAAGTGGGTGAAACGCAATACATGTGTGCATAGAAGAGAGAGTGAAAATAGAAAATAGTAGCATTTTTTTACGTCGTAATATTTACAATTATGATAGTTAAAAATATAATTTATCATAAGAGAATTATTTCTTATATTTTATAATTTAAAATAAATATCAGAGTATAATCAATATCATACGAGTCGGTACATGACACTCTCTAAACTCGTTGTGGACGTTGCGTTTTTGGATTTTTAAAGATTTCTTTTGCTTCATCAATCAATTCTGGTTTTAAAAACAAATCTAATGTAGTCATTGCCATAATTTTGCCACAAACCCTTGCTTTTTCAAATGCTTCTTTCTTACCACAAAATTCAGTAAATCCAGCTGTATGATTACCTTCCCCTCTTCTACAAGGTATACGAAACATTGGATGAATTGATGGAACTTCAAAACTTATATTACCCATATCAGTAGATCCAGATGAAGTTGATTGTTCAACTGATTTTGGAAAATATGTAATACCATGATCTCTTGCATTTTCACGATATAATTCAGCTAATACAGTATTTGTATTTAATTCTCGATATGGTTGTTCTACAATACCTTGTGCATTTGGTGGATTACCATGTTTAAATTCACAACCAGTAGCAATACCAGCACCTTCACCACATGCAATGACTTTTTGCTTTAATTCTTCTGTTTCTGGCATAGTTGGTGCGCGTACGTAAAAGACCGCTTTTGTATAATTTGGTATGATGTTTGGTTTGATACCACCTTCAGCTATTATACCATGCACACGCCAGCTTTCACGAAATTGTTGTCGTGCTAAACCAATATTATTAAAACATTGTATGACTGCATCAAGTGCATTCACACCTTGATATGGTGCACCAGCTGCATGTGCATTTTTTCCAAACCATTCGAATACAATGCGTTCAATGGAAGGCATTGCAGCATATAAAATATCAGCTGGAGAAGGATGTACCATCATAGCACAATCAACATCTTTCAAAGCCCCACGATTAATTAATTCAATTTTTCCACCACCACCTTCTTCTGCTGGTGTACCTAAAATGCGGACAGTACCGACACCATTTTGATTAAGTGCAGCTTGTAATCCAAGTGCAGCAGCCATAGATGAAGATGCAATTAAATTATGCCCACAAGCATGACCAATATCGGGTAACGCATCATATTCACAACAAATTGCTACAATAGGTTTTTCACCAGTACCACATTCAGCTACAAATGCTGTTTCAAGCCCACCCCATTTCGTTTCAACTTTGAAATTTCTTTCTTTTAAAAAATTAGTAATAACCTCATGTGCGTAATGTTCTTCATAATTCAATTCAGGATGTTCATGTATCTGTTTTGATAAAATATCAATATCTGTTTGATTTTTATCAATAGCATTTACTGCAATATTACGTAAATTATTAGCTACTTCATTTCTTTGTAAATTCATATATTCAATAGGTTTTTGAAGTGCTTTATGTATTTTCTCTTTTTCTTCATCATCAAAGTTAGAAGAAGAAGACGATGATGATCCTGATACAGTATTTTGTGACAATAACCATGCTTTTGATACACCCGTTTTTGCTCCATTATTATTAGCAAGTGTTTTAATTTCACAACAATCACAAATACGTTTAGCATCACCATAATATATAATTTCTTTCGCAGCATCAGTTAAATGTATACTAGTTTTTGAAAATGGTCTAAATTTATTATCACCACTGAACATCAAATTCGCCATGGTTTTATATGTTTTTATAGTATAAGTAGTGCGTCGTACGCAGTAATAATGATTATATATAAATAAATTAATACTTCGTATAAATGAATTAATAAAATATATGAACCCACCGTTCGTATGTTTTTATAGTATAAGTAGTGCGTCGTACGCAGTAATTAATAATGATTATATATAAATAAATTAATAATTCGTATACATGAATTAATAAAATATATGTTTTTGTATGTGTACATGTATGTTTGTATGTGTAAATAATGTAAATTTATTTCCTATTTATATTATTGAAGTATATATTGATATCTGGTTAGACATGCAAACTGGTTAAGGTGAATAACAAATAACACTACACAGTATCGCAAAAAAGAAGTAGAAGCTTCTCTCTGATATAAAAACAAGAAAATTGTAGTATTTTTACACATTAATATATATTATATAGCGCGCCCGCACACACACAACGATGGATTTATACACGATCGATATAGGTTTTCTTCAATTTTGCTATTTGTTTCCCTTCTTCATATTACTATATGAAAATGCTAAATGAAATTCGTTGATATACACACACATATATGCACACTTATATATATATATATATGGACACACATCATATACTATATATCCCATTCCTTTTTCAAACTACTTTTTTTTTCTTTTTTTTTTAAATATATATCATATATATATAATCATTTATCTACCTCCACGGCCTCGCATTTTTCTCATGCCTGGCATACC
Source organism: Micromonas sp. SAG8 (assembly GCA_009618195.1). NCBI lineage: Eukaryota > Viridiplantae > Chlorophyta > Mamiellophyceae > Mamiellales > Mamiellaceae > Micromonas > Micromonas sp. SAG8. The sequence continues at coordinate 16,217 of VIAZ01000192.1, forward strand.
AGCACCCATGCCTCTTCCACCCATTGCTTTACTCATCTTTTTACCTTGGTTGCCATATTGTTTTGCAGCTTGCATTTGCGATTGTTCACTTTGTGGATTACGCACGGTTTGATCGACTGACATGATTAAACATGCTGCTTCCGTAGCAGCCATAATGGAGTTGATTTTACTATCAACTGGTTCCCATACATTTGATACCATAGTATCGCAAATATCATTGTTGTTAATATCAACACCAAACCAACGCCCGTTTGGATCGGTGAAATGTTTTTGACGCAATTTATTCAAAATATCAGTTGGGTCAATACCAGCATTGTCGCTCAATTGTCTTGGAATTACTTCAAATGCTTTTGCATAGGTTTTAATGATCAATTGTTGTTTGCCTTCAATGTCCATTGCGTAATTTCTTAAATGAACCATAACTTCCATTTCTGATGCACCACCACCAGCTACAATTTTAGTACTTTGTGCAGCACGTTTTACAATATTCAAAGCATCCCAAATAGAACGTTGGGATTCTTCTAAGAATTGCTGTGCACCACCACGTAATAAAATGGTCGCCGTTTTCTTTACTGGGCATTGCATGAAGAAATTGTATCGTTCGTTACCAACTTGTTTCTCCTCGAATACGCCGCAAGTACCTAAAATTTTCTCGTTTAAATCTTCCATGGATGTTTGCACCGTTGCACCGGTTCCAATACATACACGTTTTAAATCATGAAAATCTACACGTCCAGCACAAAATAAACCACGATCAGCAAAATATTGTGTTGCTAAATCACCAATTGGCAATTTAGAAAGCACGACATTTGCGCCTGATTTCACACATTGGTCTAATTTGTCATAAATAATTTTCCATTCCGCGTCTACAATGGATTGGTATTTTTCTGGATCATCAATACGAATTTCTGCATTTTCTTTTTCACTTTTCAATTCAAGTTCTACATTTAAACATAAAATCTTTGGATTTGTAAATTTTTTTGTTTGTTGCTCAAAACCAGCGTATGCAAATGTTTTTTTAAATGCAATACCATGGACCAATTCACTTTCCGTTACACTACCACCAGCAACTTTTTTAATTCCAATTAACTTCAAATCCATGTCATCATCTGCTAAGGAGTTGACAGCTTCCACGCACATAGGTGCGAAAAAATCTTTGTTTCTACAAATTAATTTCGAATTTAAAGCAGTACCAGCACATTTTTCCAATAAGTTATTACGTGCTTCGGTATCCGCTGCATCTACACCAACTGCAATGCTGCGCAATTTTTTCACTGCCATCAATGACGCTTCCCTAAATCCACGAATAATTAGTTGTGGATGCATACCATCCATGATAAAATCTTTGCTTAAACGCATCAACTCACATGCTAATAATACAACACTAGTCGTACCGTCACCAACTTCTGAATCTTGTGACATGGAAATATCAACTAAAGTTTTTGCTGCTGGATGTACAATGTCCAATAGTTTCATGATCGTTGCACCATCATTACTAATTGTAGGGCCACGTCCATCGTGCACAAGCTTATCCATACCACGTGGTCCAAGTGTTGTTCTTACAACTTCACCAACAGCTTGGCAGGCGTTAATATTTGAAATTAATTGTCCTTTCCCTTGACTAGTATCTGTTCCGTCCCGTAGGAGGATAATTGGTGGTCTCATACCTGGATGCATTTTCCTTTTTTTTATATATATAGATAGATATATGTATTAGTAAAAATGTATATTAATTATTGTATTTGAAAAAACGTATTTCTTGTTTGTTTTCTTCCTCTTTCTTATAAATACTAAATGTCGAATGATTGTTAATGATGTTTATTACTCCATCATACATCTATCCATTTTTTTTCTTATAAACATATAGTAGTAATAATAAATAGATGTTAATTCATTTTTGATTTTCATATTCAAAAATCAATACTATCTCCATACTAACTCCACACTAAAAATTTGAAAACACCAGCATAAAAAATCTCTCCACTCTAAACTCGAATAAATTGAATGGTAAATGCAGCGAAAAATAGATGAATATGTCTAACAAGTACAAATATGAATCATAGAAGGGGTATAGCAGGGATGAACTTATTGAACGTAGATAGGGAATACAATCTAAATCGAAATATAAATAGGAATAGCATTAGAGGACAAGAATAACCTTAAATTAGCTTGATTTCGATATTTCGATTGAATTTACCAGAGAGAAAATAAATAAAACTGAATTTACCTCTTTGAATTCACTGGAAGTACAGAGAATTCTCTTTGTTGGAAATTGGAAAAATTATTTATTATTGAAAAAAATGTTTTTAAATTATCGTGTTCGCATAAATTTATATAGATTATTTTATAAAAAAACATTTTTTAGATAGATGCAAGTTCACGTAATTCATTACGTAAAAGAAAGTACATGACAATTGCAAATAATGATGCTATCGCACTACCAACATTACGCATTGCAGACATGGTTACTTTCACTCCAAATACCTTAGATGCATTTAGTTCATGTTGATGCAACCAATTTTCCCATCTTTCCGCCCAACCAATTTTAACAATAGCTCGTTGAATTTTAGGGTCGTTTAATAATTTTATTTTAGTATTTTCCCATGTAAAACTTGGTTTTGCTACGGAATATAAAGTTTGAAGCCCCCACAACAGCATTAAAATGGAAAGTATTGTGAGTGTAACAATGGTTGCAACACGATTTTTTCCACCCACTCCACTTGCTATCAATAATATATTTACTAATGCAAACCCGAAAGAGAATAACATAGTTCCATTGTTAATACCTGAAGTTTCGCGATTTACAATGCTTGCCCATTTTTCTACTTTTTTATATTCGATAGAAAGTCGATCAGTCACATCTGCACCTGTTACTAATATATTAGCTTCTGGGTCATTATGTTGGATGTCTTGTTGTAAGAGTATATCATGGACAATTTTCAAATAATTTTTAATTTTGATATCCCAAACCCTTCCAATTTCAAGACTGAAGTAACCACCAAGCTCAAACACAGCACCTGGTATTAAACTTAATAATGTTATCGCCCACATTATTGGTGAAATTATATATGTATATGGTCCGAGCAACTCTGTTGTTGTTGCTAATGGTACTATCATAAAATATGTAACAATGGGGATAAAAATTAAATCGAATGTTAATACACTAAAAATAGTATTGCTTTTTATTGATTTTGCAATTGTTTCTGTATGTTCTTTATCAGTTAGAAGCATTTCAAGAAATTGTCCTTTGGAAAAATCTGGAACAAACATCATGGGTATAGCTCCTGACATAAAGCATACTGCTAATATAGCCCCAAGGATTGGAGACCCAGTGATAAAAGTAAACATTTGAAAACTCCCTATTCCACCTCCACAACACTGTATAAATAAATATGTCTTTGGGTTTCCTCTTGGACTATATTTCAACCCAAGTTTCAAAACTTTTGGTAATTCTGATATACCATGGAACCGGCTTCGTGTTGATGGATCCCTATCTAGCGTTGCTGGTTGAACATTAACAGTATATTGTGATGTCATTTTTTTCCCCTTCTTGCTATTACTAAATAGATTAAATTCGTTTGTATCATTCAATATATCAAATGCATATACAATGCATTCACACACACATTCAAAACCGTTATCGATATATATCTACTATATGATTTATTTATTTATTTATTTTATATTTAGAGTTTATTATGTCATTAATTTATAGCTTTTATTATATAGCGGTACCATTAGATAAAAATTAAGTATATATTATCAGTATTAATGATATGGTATTTTACCTATGATTGTTATTATAGCAACATATTACTATACTCTACGTCGTTAAAAGGTGTAGATTTTGAAGAAAGAAGGTGTAGATTTCTACACCTATGGACACAGCACTACTTAGTGATATTTCCATCTTGTGAAAACTCGATCCACTTCGAAAATTTAAGAAATTTAATGGCTATTATCTTCGAATTAAGATACGGACGACTCAAATATTCTCATCTAGAATATTTAAATAGCAGGTAATTACAATGGTACAACTACATATAAATACTGCAAGATAAAGATTAAATAAAATACAATAATTGTTTCATCGTCATATACAATAGATCTTCTTAAACATAAATTCATTACAACACATAAGTCTACATTTAATTATATATAATATTAAACATGATATTACTAATATATACTATATTTACTGTAATTGCTGGCAGTGGTGGTGATTCATCTGATGATGATGAAACACCAACAATTGATATAAATGCACTTAATGCAGAGATATTAAATGAAGATGACGAAATTCACCAAATGCAAAATGGCACTATTGATGATGTAATTGCTGCAGGTAAAACTAGTACTTATTCTTCAGCAATTAAGTCAATATCAAACTGGTTCTTCAATGTTTTGAATAACGAAGATAGAACAAAGTATCAAAATGTTCTGCAAGTAAAGACATATAGTGCAAATACAAACACATACATTATAGGTGACTTTGACATTGTTGAAAAAGAGCATTTTGTAAAGCAAATGGAACACCGGAAGGATTGTTGCCTTTATGACTACTGCTTATGGAAACGTCAACAATATTGGGAAAAATCAACACCAGGTTTAGGACATTGGGGGCATGTCAGTGCATTGATCACTAATAAACTAGCAGAGCAACCAAATCCATATTATCTATCACCTGAAGCAGCTACTTTGAAAAAAAAGGTGATTAAAGGAATACGGAAGCAAACTGGGAAATTTAAGAACTTAAAAGGCATTGAGTCAAATGCAAAATCACCAATACCATGGGAAGTGTAAACGACGACAACAACAACAACTAATAGTAATAATAATATTAATAATCCAAATTCTATTATTAATGTTTATTCCTTCGATAATAATAATGGCAACAACAATTCATCAACAAATGGCAGTAATGGTATGATGATGCAATAAATGATGAAAGTAAGAGATTTCGTAGTATTGATTATATTGGCCCTATATGGCCTGTTTTTTTCTCGAGTGGCGAGTGGCAATCGAGTTTTCAGCGGTGTAGTGCTATCTCCATATTAATCATAATTAAATATATTTTGTATAATCTAAATACCCTGTATATCAAGATAGCATACACTAGGGGCAATAATTAAAATTCTGAAGTAGGTGTAGTTTTTAATGCTTCGAAGGTGTAGATACCTACACCTTCTAGCGACAAAATCACTCTTCAAAAATTGCCTAATGGTATGTCAGCCTAGTTTTTCTTCAAAAACTCGATAAAATCCTAAAGAGGTGTAGATACCTACACCTCTTTAGACAGGAATCTACACCTTATAAAGGTTTTATATGGATTACACACACACTTTCTCCAATAATATAATAAAATATATATTTTATTTATATACATATCTAATATATAATTAGTTCATTGATATATTGTGGAAAAGAAAAAGTCGGAGAGCAAGAAGTAGTGGTACCATTACAAGATGGAATTGCCAGCACTGCATCGAAAAATATCTGCGAATGAATTAGTAGAAGCTTCGATTAATACCGCATTTTTAAACCATTTTGATTCATCACATAAATACGTTGAGTTTAATCATCACCATAGTGATGATGGTAGTTATAGTAATTTATTGCATAGGTATGAAGAATTAGCAACAGAGCATTTAAAGTTAAAACGTAAATATGAAAATGTAATTAATGATTTACATTATAAAACTATGAACTCAGTTGATGAAACAGTTGAATTGAAACATACCATTTTGGATTTACAACATAGGTTAAAAAATGAAAGACAAAAAGCATATGAACAATTATATGAAGCTGGGGTTAGAATAACACATCCTAGTAATATTAATAATAATAATAATAATAATAATAGCGAAAGAAGAAAGAATAATAAATTGATGAAAGAAACAAAAGTAATATTAAACGCTATAATTAAAGACAAATCATTAAATCCAAAATTTAATGATTATGAAGGTCATATGAACGATGAATTGTTAGATTGTATACATAATTTAATGGATGAGTATGACAATCAAAAAATTTTAATGTCAAATATACACCAAGAAAATGAACACAAAAATAATATTATAGAACGTTTGCAATCTCAATTGAAGAAATTAAAACATGATAAAGAAATTTCAATTCAAAAAAATATTTATTTAAAAAAACAATTACAACAATTAGTCAATAATTGTAATAATAGTAATAATACTACTACTAATAATAATACGAATAATAATAATAGCGTTGTTTCCGATAATGTAAAGAACAACAAAATAATATTACCACAAGTAAAACATACAAAAAATGTAAATAATAATTTTAATTTGGAAGAAACAAAAAAAAATGGTAGTAATAGTAAATCAGCCACTTTTAAAACAAATATATTGAAAGCCAAAGGGAAATCAAAAGTAATTGTTTTAGTTGACTCAAATGATAAAGGTCAATTAAGTATGTTACGAGATCAATTATCAAAATCAAGGTTGGAAAATAATAAATTGAAAAATGAATTACAACAATTACGATATAAGTGATGGTAAAAAATTCGTATGCATATAGGGCATACATAATATGATATAATAATATCATAGGGCATACATATATAATAATTTTACGCATTAATTTATTATTATGATAATATGATAATATGATATGATACTCTTCGTATTATATTTTATGATTTAAGCAAAAATACACCTTGTATTTTATATCACATCATGATACGGGGTACATGCATCATTAGTTTTTTTTTAAATAAAAACAAACTCTCTTTTTGTCCTGAATATTTATAGAGACTTTCACTTCGTATCTTAAATATGTACACATCATTTTTCTCTCACTTCTTCTTCTTTAAACCCCTTCCCCCTCTAAATTTTACCAAATGTTGACCATATGCTTTTCGTATGGATTGAAGCAACGGTACTAATACATCTGTATCACCTTCTACCAAACGATCTTCTGAGAAAAGTAATTCAACTGGCATATTACTTTTTTGCCGTAATATCTCTAAGCCACGGCGAAAATTATTCAAACATTGTGCAATGTTTTTTGGGCTTGGATTTACACCACGAATTTGTCCACGCCCATGAGTTACTGCTTCAATAATACGACAAAACTTAACACCATTCCTAAACTCAGATGCTGTATCTTTATGGAAATCATCTGGTTGTTCAACGCGAACACCTAATGATCGAATCCATTGAATTAATACATCTTCGGCCATCATTTCCGATATTGTCCCACCATCATTGTCATTATTTCCATGACCAAGCAAATTCAAATTTTTCACACGTTGGTGATGCCGTTCTTTTGCAGCATCTAATGCTCTCTTAGTATGCTCCACCGATGTGGCTACATAATTATTCTGACCCAACAACTCCGATTGAACACTATTTGATAATGGGACGATATCCATTGACGAATCACGATCAACGAAAATGCTACTTAACGCTTTCATATCAGAAGCAGATGAAATGCTTTGTCCAACATTTGACAAAATTCTACTTGTACCAACACTATCACTTGCTTTTTTCTCCTCATTGTGCTGTGGAAAAATATCCGATATATCATCATAAAACGCTGACGACATCGTTTGATCATATTGAGAATGTGTTGTTCCTCCTCTATTATTATACCCATTCAACGATGATGCAAATTTAACAGAGGCAGTTGCAGCAGCAGAATCAGCGTCTAAATGCGCAGCTTTTAAAACATCGCCATCGTGTTCAATATCATCTTCCATACGCCCAACCAATAATGCTGCGCCAGTTCCACTTGGTGGAAATGCTAAATGAGGATGTGGAAGAGACATATCCTCCGGTGCAGGGACATGAGAACCAAAATATGGCGTTTCCTTACCTTTTCTAAATGTTGGCCTTGACGGTATATCATCAAAAAAACGATGTAAATCTTCAAAAATTCCAAGAATATGAATACGTTCGCCCCTATAAATTTCATCACCTTTCCACGCATGTCTTTTCCCCATTCCTTTAATGCTCCGTATTGCTTCTAGCGCTTTTTCAATATTTTCCCTTCTAAGACTAGCTTTGCGTGGCTTTTTAAACCAACCGCGTACATTCAAACCACTTACTGCCGTAACTGTGCGGCATAGAAGCGTCCCGTCGCGCACCTCTTTATCAATTTCTACAAAATCACGCGGAACGACAGTATTGACTTTCAATACATCTAATGAATGGAGCCATGATAATAAAGATCGTTCCAATTGCCATTTTTCCTCAGCAGTATATTCTAATGATTTTTCAACTTTATTTTTTTCCTTTTTCGCAATAATTGCTTTTGTCATGTTTCTAAGTTCAGCTGGGTTCGGTGCAAATGAATCCATTACACGTTTTAAATGCCACAATAAACCCCATAAAACTGCACGTGTTCCTTTCACTATAGCTTCTGCTTGGAAAAGGTATGGACTTGGTATTGCAGAATACATTCGCGCGCGTAAAACTGCTAATGCGGTATCGACATTGTCCCGTGCTTGACGAACACTATATGGTTTCCGTTTAACTTCCGTCATCATTTCCTTCGCATGTTCAGGATCCAACATTTGTACAAGTGCACATAAAAGCGTTCCATTTCGTAAAGAATCTTTTGTTATCGATAATGGAGAACTGTTACTATTGCGTTTGTAACTCGGAACGGTGAATCCCATTTGCATCAACCAACTTCGCAATTCCCTTTCTTGCTCAAAATTAACTTCTTGAAATGTATATTGTACATCTGTCATATTCCCATCTTTTTTCTTTCTATTGCCTTGATGAAAGACAAGAACATTTGGTTGCGTATATTTACTTTTTCGTAAATTGCCACGTCCAAGGGGAGAACCAATTTCATTTCCATTATTATTATTTACTGACATTCGAGGATGTGGTGATTGATATCGACTACCACGATTATGTGTTCCAGCATTCATATCAACTGTTTCCGCTGGATCCAATAGCCCAAATGGGCCTTGTTGGACAGCTGAATTTTGATGGCCTAGAAGGTCCCGATGCATTCCTAAGGATAATTTACTCCCACGTTTTGATGGAACTTTATGACGACCACGTTTATTTTTTTGAGGTGTATTTCTAGAGGATGTTGCCAATGCAGCAGCTCTTCGTGCTTGTGCCATCGTTTCCCTTCTTCTTTCCCGCTGTATCCTAGCTTGTGGCATTCTTGGATTATATTCCCGTTTAATATCTTCCAGCAATTGCCAAATGGTCATTTGATCTCCATTTCGTATTTTTGGTGCTGCCCACAAATGACGCGGATTCATTTTTTTCCTATTTCGTAATACTTTTAATGCTACGTTTATATTAGCAGTGGATGCTGCAGTTGTTCTGGGATGCAATTGAACGCCTTCTAATGATAAATTACCTTTTACGCTTTTCGATACTTGACTTAATCCTCTCCCACCAGCTCTAATTTCTAAATGGGCTACTAATTCACATAACAATACTCCATTTGAAAATGCAGTCCCTATTGCGTGTGATGTTATCATGCGTGGTTTAGTTTCAGGACATGGCTTTACACCATTTGTTCGAACCCATTTTAAAATATCATTCTGTTTTGCGGATAAAGCCATGCTACTATTGCGTGGCAGTTGCGATCGTTTTGAACTTGGTGATACTGGAGCTCTACTATTATGCGGCCTAGGACTTTGATACGTTGCATTTACGGTCATGCTACTATTTCCACCTCTTCTTTTTTTCTTTTTCGAAGGCGTACGAAGTTTACTTTCCCATGGTTGTCTATCCTCAGCCGCTTTCAAAGCGGAACTACGTCGTGCTTTTGCATGTGCAGACAATACTTTTTCTTCCGTTCCATTTGAAGACGGCGCATACGCAACACTTGCATGGCTACTCCCTTCCCCGACACTACTAGCAAATGTAACAGTTTTCGGAACTCCATTATTACTATTTTGTTGTCTTAATATATTATTGCGTTTTTTTGTACGACCAACTTGTGATGGGGAAAAACCAAGTTCGTATAATTTCTTAATGGATGGGGCATAGGTTGGGTCCCAAATACCATATGCAACCATTCCATTTTTATCAACTCGTTCCACCCC
>VIAZ01000002.1:0-21359 GCA_009618195.1 Micromonas sp. SAG8
CTATTTTAACTAATATTTTTTTAAGGATATTTATATTTTTCAATATTTTATTTTAAAATCGTAATTTACGTTGATTTTCCCAAGCATTTTATACTTTGTGAACGTGATCTTCGTAGATTTTCTGCTTGAGTTCATGTGATTTATGAAATTTGATGCAAATTTCGCAGGGCACCAGGTACATTGATTCTAATTATTGTATTTTGTAAAATTTCATATTTTAAGGCAATAATTACAACTTTTACCATTAATATTTTGTAGAAATACATAGGTACATTTCTATTTATATACTAAAATAAGTATAAATTATAAAAATATTTATCATCATTTCATGTGAAATTATCAAAATTGACCTTGTCGAATTATCTAAATTTCACCGTTCTTCCCTATATCTTTCATGAAAAATGTACATTTTTGCCTCAAAGGTGCAGGAAATGTCATGATTTGGATTTTGATAAATTTAGATTTACCTATCAAATTTATACTTATAATATTATATATAATTAATAATGACATAGATTCATATTATATATAATTAAGTACAAATTAGTATACGAAACAATTTGTAAAAACACATCAAAACAGTGTATAAAGCTATAGTATACGAATATTATAAAAATATAAATATACTTAATAATTTTCAACATTTTTCTTGTATTTGTATTTTGCACAAAACAAATAATTTTTTTGCTCGTACCAATTGCACTAATTGATTTATGATGAAATTAAAATGTAAAATGTTTGTAAAAATATGATTTGAGATGGTTTCCAGCCCCGGTCAGTACATAAAATAATGTCGAGAAAATGAAAGTTGGAATTGTATTTCCTTAAAAGCACCTTTTTTCCCACTAATATTTTAGTTAGAATAGTTAAAATCAAGGTCAACAAGTGCAATTTTTGTAGTGTTTTAGTATAAACACATAAAATATTACTATCAAATACCTTCAGATTCCTTTGATCAAATGACCAAAATATCAAATTATTCATCAATAAAATATGGTGTTTTAGTACAAAATATCCGCAATAAAATAAAAAAAACATCGTATTTTCCCGTAGTAAATACCACCTGGTGGTAGTGTTAAAAAATGCCATTTTGACCTTGATTTTCCATTTTTTTAATTTGGATTCTGCACGTATTCGTAATCAATTCAGGCAATCATCAGAAGAAAACAAAACAAAAAAGATATTCCGACAAAAACAAAATTTTCTTCGCTCAGAAAATAGCATGGTAATAGCATTACGAAAACGCGAACCACTGAAAGTTCTTCTCTCTTCTCGGATCTATTTTTACCAAGAAATATCCAAAATATATATATATATATGTCCAATATACATGTGTGTGTGTGTGAGTGAGTAAAACAAAAATATAAATATAAATATCAAAGAACATTCATTGTATTCATTGTACTTCGATATATTCAATTTTTTAATAACAGTTGTTTGTGAAACTATAAACGAAAAATATTTGTTACCAATATTTGTAATTGTGTTTGTTAACGATATTTATATAAGCAAGATTTGTAGGCAAGATTTATAGGCAAGATTCGTAAGAAATATTTGTAAGAAATATTTGTGAAGAAGACTTGTATAAGCAACATTTGAAATATTAGTTTATAAACAACATTTATAAACAACATTTATAAACAAGATTTGTTAACAAAATTTGTAAACAATTTTGATAACGTTATCTATATTACAAAATGAATAACAACAACCAAAAAATACAATCAACGACAAAATTTTAACAAATTTTACTGTCATTAACAACGAAGGAAAGAAATCTATTGTTTCTGGAAAAAATGTTAAAGAATATACAGAACAACAGAATAGAAAAATGAATGATCTGACAAAGCAAAGTAAAGAAGAAAGAGATGCATATTATGCTAACTGCATTGATACTTATGAATATGAAAATCAAGATTTACAACCATTAAAGCAAAAAAATGGCAAAAATATGAAGGGAGGAGAAAAAGTGGATTGGATAATTTTGATATTCTTACACAGATGGTGTATGGCAAGGAAGCAAAAATCACTTTAAATGTAAAAGATCCACTAGCAGTCGCATTATCTACAGAGATTGGGATTGATAATTTTATTCTAAGCGAAATTATGGAAGAACTTGCTTCCGAATGTCTTATGGGTGAATTATATGCTGAAGTAATATCAAATAATCAAGATGCAGTAAAAGAGATAACAAAACGACGTGATCAACCAACTACTTCCATATTTAATTCTTGCAATGCATTATTTAAGAAAGCAAATAGTAAGAGAAATGTATGGACTTACATGGAATATCCAGGAACAAAGCCTTCAATATCAGACGAAACAGATATTAAAAGATCCACCAGCGGGATGCGTATTCAATATAATGATACATTTGAAGGAGTTACTTTAGATATAGACCATGAAAAACGCGAAGTGGTGAATGTGGATAAAGTTTTGGCTACTGTTACAAAATTACGAGATAACTTTAAGGATGATTTAAAAATAACAGACGCACCATTTTATGAAAGCTATAGTAAATCTGTAAAGGAAGCGAAAGAAATTGTTGAAAATATATCGAATAAAACTAATCCATGGCATGGCTTAGTATCAGAACACCCTCGAGAAATTTATCCAATTGCGGAGATAAAGAAGGCAAAAGAAGAAATGGATAAATCACACAGCTTGCTCACAGAAGTTAAGAAAGTAAGAAATCATGCGATTAAATTTGCAACGGAGAAAAGAAACGAATATACAAGCAAGATTAATGATTTCAATAATGAATGCAAACGCTTTCAAACTGATTTGGAAACTTGCAAAGTGGCTCTACAACCTAAAAATAAGAAAATTGACCGAAAGCCTACGACCGTTTTAGTTAGAATGGACGAAAAATTGAAGAAACTTTCTTCCAGCCATTCAATGTTGAAAAAGTTTGCAATAGGATTAGGATTAAAATCTACATTAGATACCTCATTCAGCAAGTTAAAGTTATTAGTTGATCAAGTAAAAAAATGCAAAGATACTCGTTTGGAGCTTAATTTAAATGAGCTTAATGAAATACGTGATTATATTGATAGTTTACGGCAAACAAATCCTGGTGAAATCGATGAAGCGAAATTAAATAAATTCGACAAACGACTAGTCGTTGAAGCAAAAAATTATGAGATATTAAATGGCAAAGATTATTCAAAGAAAGTACAATGTGAAAATGCGGTGAAAGACACCCAAAGGAGAATAAAAGCACACAAAGCAGCTCAAAATGCTATGAGTGATGATTGAAAGGGGAGGAAAGAAAAAGCTCGAAAAATACCGGGGGCATGTGTGTAGGGAGTGGGGGGATTTGTGTCTTTCGTAATAAAGGAGAGAGATTTGTAAAAATTAGTTCTAGTAATTAATCATTACGAACTCGTAGATTTTTTATCAAAAACATTTTTTTATATTGTTACACTCTGTGGATTTCAATGAACTCTATCGCAATGTTACGATTCATTGTCCATCTTTCAGTTTAGTGAGATAGATTTGTCTCAGTTATTGTATTCTTTCTGGAGAGTAGGAATTATCATGAGGTAAATTAAAAAATAAATTATGCATTAATTAAAAATATTTATTTTTTTTAAATATATAATAAGAAGTGGGAATTTAAAAACTCTGACATTTTCTTAATTTTTAAAACACGCGCGCGGTGTTCTCTTCCGGACTCCTTCTACCCAACACTTTGGAATACGAACCGTGTCTCACACCATCTCAACATTCAATGCTTCAATTAACTCTCTTGGTGTTGTTATTACATCTGCTACTTTTGGAATCGTATCCCATTTCATAATATTCATATCACTTTCGTTGTCCGATCTGCTGTATCCAATCACACCACCATCTTTATCCAACCATTTTTCTCTAATAACACGTATAAATACATCAACTTTAGGTTCTAAAAACGCTTCAAAATCAGCTTGTACACCGCTTGGTGGACCACTTTGAATCGGCATGTCTGCAGCTAAAAATAAGGCATACAATGCGGCATATCCAGTAGCAGCACTACCACGAGTTAATGGTGCAAATGTTACCCATAAATAAAATATGGTTAAAATTAAATCACCAATTTCTTTTTCGTTTTCTTTACTTCGTTGATGTACAATGTTGCCATTATCATCATTTCCCGTTCTCTTCTCTTTGTTGATAGCAATTTTCAATTTTTCAAATACATATTTCATTTCAATTGCATATTCTTTGTATCTATCTGGTAAACCAGGCATTCGAGTTGTAAATTCAACTCCATCCGGTTGTTTAAAAATCATTGTTAATCGAGTTCCTTCTAAATATTTAGTAGGATCTGTTAAACGATAACATGGTGATACAACCCAAAAATCACGTCCCATAACTTTATACAATTCCATAGCACTTTTAGCATTATAGACATTTTCTCTCAATTCATCAGTCAATGGACATTGTTGATCAATCAAACCTTTAATTGCGTTAAATGCTTTTTTAAAATATGGATAATATCGTGGAACGTGCAGTTGTCCCGTAATCATTGGCGTTTGCAAGCCAAATCCTTCCGCAAATGCTTTCTTTGTCATGTAATCAATCCAAAACACTGGATCATTTGGTTCTGAAAATTGTCTCCATTTAACACCAACATCGAAAAAATCTCTCCATCCAAATGGATGTTTTATATTGTATTGATCTGATGATGAATATGTTCCATTAATCATAGATGGCTCACTTTGCCCCCATTCTGTTCGTATCGTTTGTGCCATTTCTAAAATGGAATAGCCACATTGTCGATGTTGTCGTAAATTAGACAAAAATCCAGGCGATTTTAATTGAATTAATTTTCCATAACGTACAATATATGGCAGTAACAAGGACAACTCTTCCTTAGTAACATTATCATCGAAATACTTCAATTGTTTTTTATAAACAACATCTAAATCGGTACTAATATCATTTGTCATAGCATTATTATTTCTGTTATACATACGTTTATATTTGACATGTTTCTTCAATAATTGCTTTGGTGGCTGGCGTTTTGTTAACATTTCTTTAAACATTGGGTGTAAACAACGACTAAAATGAAAAGTATTAAATGGAACATCTAAAATCGTTTGTAAATAAGATGCCATTTCACGTTGGTACCAAGCCCATATACTTGGGCTACCAAACTTTGCAACACGTGATATATTTTTACCATCTTCTTTATTATTATTATTATTACTACTACCATCATCAAACTCATCAAATGAAGCTTGGACATCATCAATTTTTTCCGGATCTTCATGATCAATTAATAATGTGTAATGTTTAATTGCTTCTGTTAAATTGCCCATTCCATGCAATACAAGACCAGCCATTACTCTACATTCTACATGTTTTGGATCATATATAAGGCCGTTTAAAAAGTCATTTAATGCTTCCTCAAATTTACCTTCTGCATGGTACATTAATCCTTTCAAATGATATGCATGTATATAATTTGAATCTATTTCGAGTGCTTTTATAAATTGTTCTTTTGCCTCTGGTGCCATACCATAATCACGATATGCTTGACCCATGTTCACAATTGCTTCTTTAAATTTTTTATCATATTTAAGTGCATTTTGATATGCTTCTACTGCAATTAAATTATTTCCAATTGCATTTTCACAAAGACCAACATAATTCCAATATACAGATAAATTACTATTACTTTTTTTATTATTATCATTACTTATGATTGCATTTGTATTCTCAGTAATTAAATTGATCTTATTTACACGTTTATACACTTTAATTGTTTCTCGAAAGTATATAATAGCTTGGCGATAATTTCGATTTTTATGATAAATTGTCGCACATTGTTGAAACGAATCATAATCTTTTGGATTTAATCGTTGTGCTGTTTTTAACGCCGCTGCTGCTTCTTTTACATGGCCAACAGCACCTAATACTTGCCCTAAACGTTTATATCCATCTGGATCTGTTGTATTAATTTCAATAGCTTTGGATAAATCTTTTATTGCACCATTAAAATTAGCAGTTAAAGCATATGCGGAGCCACGTCCAAGTAAAACAGGGTATATATTTGGTGAAACAGATAATATATGATCAAAAATAGTAATTGCCTCTGTATATTTTCCAGTATTTACTTTTAAATATGCCAATGCAATAGCTTCATCAATTTCTTTTACTCCAGTTTTATTGGTTAAATTTTTCGATGCAGCTGCAATATGTTGTTTTGTTACATTTTTTGACGTAATTGCATTTTTTCCATCATCATTATCATTTTGTAATGTGATTTTCATTTTACTTTTATTATTACTTTTGGTGGTGTTACTTTTATTTGTGTTCTTCTTCTTCTTCTTTGTCGTATTGTTGTTGTTATTATTATTGTTATTCATAATATCAACTGCATAAATATCTGCCCCTGATTCTAAATCTATAGCTATAGAATCATTGATAAATTTTTTCGATGTTTTATTGAACTTCAATTTAATTTCATTTTCATTTAAACGTCCATTTAACTTTTTCTTTTTTTGTTTTTTATTATATAATTTCACGAAATGTGAAATTATTTCTTGTGAATTTTTTAAATTATCATCATCTGTTATATTTAATTTAATCGCAACTTGTTGACATTCAGCTTTCGTTCCGATATAATGTATATATATTTTCATGTTTTGATGCGATATATGTACACGCACATGTACACACACACAACAGTTCAGGTTCTTTGGTAAATTACTAGAACAAAAAAGTTCAAAAGTGATGGATGTGTTTACCATATGGATTGACAACACGTATTCGAATATATCTATATATATATATCGCATCAATCCTAATAAATCAAATTTTATTCAGTGCCTGTGTCCATGCTATATAAGTTTTTCAAAATTTTCCATTTTCCTTGTGGTAAATTAGACGGCACTAATCTATCGATATGGGGATCCCATATATTTAAATATATATTTTAGCATGAAATAGTATTACAAGTAAATAATCAAAATCCAAATAGCATGCAATATGTTCGTAAAAATCGATTGTAACATGCCATTTTGCACGAATTGTTTCGAAATTTTACGCGGCTTATTTTAAGGTAAATATAGCATGCAAATAGCACAAGGATGTTTTTTTAAGATTTTATGAAAAATCGTTAACATATTTATTTTTACTTTTAAAATTATACATATACATCCAAACACCTTCAAAGCTTTTTTTTGTTATTTAAATAAAGGATATGTAACATTTTCTTTGTTTAAAGCCCGTGGGATTCCATAGTCCTACGGCTTAAGGCAGGCACATGTTTGCTTAAAAGTTAAAATAACAGGAGAATAGCATTGTTTTTTTGACCGAAATATTTGATGAAAACCGATAATTTTGAGCTAAATGCATAAATCTCACATTTTTCAACATGGACACAGCATGGGCTGTACCGGAAACGGTACAGGATAAATGCAAAAAAATCTATTGATATAAATGTCTAATTTTATCGGAGATTTTACACTCATAAATACACGCTAATGATATTCCCCTATTGTTTATTAGCCCTTTTTGACGTTTTTTTGTTCTGTTTTGATGAGCTGGACGATCCGGATGACTTCTTGTTTTTTGTACCCTATATATATTTAGTATAATATATTTGTTGAAGTATGTAAAAATATTTAAAATAGTATATATGTAAACAAATAAATAAATACTTATTGCAAATGCACAAATCGCAATAAAAATAAAAAATGCACATGCATGGAACATGGACGAGAAGATGGAGCAAGAAAAAACTTTTGGAAAATTTATTTGTGTCAACTTTTTTTTTTGCGATTGAGTTTGAGATGATCGAAATTATTAAGAGTCCATTCTATTAAGAAAAACGCAGTTTAAATGGAGTATAATATCCACAACAAAAGTGATTAGAAAAACTATTTCACGGACACTTTGATGATTAATCAGAGCCGGAATACAATGTGATTTAATCAAAAAATTTTATTGTGAATTTTTAATTTTTATGAAATAACGGTCAATAAGCTATTTTTCGGATTTTATAACTTAAATAGGCAAATCAGTCATATAACACCGAATTATCACTGTTTTCGTCTTTTTCTTACATAAAAAGACCCATGCTATTCCCCTCTTATATTAACTTTTGTTCTTGGCAGTGCCTTAAATTGGTCAGCACACTATGGAATCCCACGGGCTTTAAGCAATTAAAGTTCTTTATTTCTACAGACTTTTTCTCTTGTATGTATTTCGCAACAATGGTATTTGTATGTTATTTTTTTGCCTGCTATTTAATGCTAAAATTATATCGTAGTGCTATTTATATGCTAGAGTAAAATTGATGATATCCAATGTTAAGGGAAATAGCACTAGGCGGTTTTAGCTATTTTCAGATATCCTATGAACTTTTACCACAAATATATGGGATCCCCATATAGTTTAATACTATTTTCATATAATCAAATATCGTAAATTAACCAGTTAGAAAAAAAATTTGTGCATTTTTGGCAATATCAAAGAATTTTGAGTCTATTTTCCCCATAGTATGATAATGCTATATATATAAAAAATAGTACAAATGGAATGGTCCGAAATATATGGGATATGGGATCCCCATATATTTTACGATATAGGAAAAAGAAAATTTGATACTCGTTACAATATTAAAAAATGCCATTAAATATCACTACCAATAGGTTAATTATACTTGTTACAATACAAATTATCAAATATATGGGATCCCCATATAGTGCCGTCTAATTTGGTGTTCAATATTTTGTAATATAAGATCTGTACTTAGCCGCGTAGTATGTTGATAGGAGAACTGTTTTAGTTTTTAGTAGTTTTATAATGAATGGGTTCGCGAGAATGTTGTTCTTTTTAATGGTATTTCCCTATATGTCATTATAGCATAGGAATAGCATGGAGGACAGATATCATATCATACCCTACTAAGAACATGAAAATAAAGTGCCCCTTCACGGTGTGGGGGTTTAACACCAAAAACAACTCTTTGTCATCTGGTGCAAACTGTTGCACATCGTTACTATTAACAAACAGGAGTCGAGAGCTACGGTTACCAAACCTTAGATGCCCCATCACTTGACACATGATAAATGGATAGAGTTTTTTATGCATAACAAGTAACTTTAAACAGTGCACTAGTTGAAGGAAAGGTTTTTTTAAATTTTCCTTCAACATTGCACAACACACTCCAATCTCTTCCTCCAGTTGTTGCAAATCTCACCCCCATCCTCCATTTGAGCTATTACTGTTTGGTTGCCCCCAACTGCTTTGATTCATCCAGTACCTACACATTCACATATTTTCCTAGACCCAAAGCCTCCCTTACATGCATCTTGCATGCATTTCGCAAATTGATAATCAGGTTGATTAACCTGGGGGTTTTCATGAGTAATTCGTAGTCAATCAAATAAAAAGTCCAGTTTCGTAAAATTTTGTTTATTAATGTGAATAGTACGTATATATCATTATACAATCCAAAAATTAAAACAAAAAACAATACAATTCGATTTCTATCTTTTTTCTAAAATTGGTAGGGTAGGGCATTAATTATTCCTAATTTTATAATAAAATACTTTAACAATTATTAACTATGTAAAAATTATAAACACGTAGATCTATTTTGATTAATATTAGCACCTCACTAAGCGTTACTCACATTTTTGTTCCGAAATTTTGATGACAAAAATAGATCCTTACCGTTTCTTGGCAATTTCCCCACTCTTTTTGTGTTTTCTTAAAAATTCTGGAAGATTCCTTCTAATATTGGTAGTCCAGTTCCGCACTACATACAGGACAGTAACACTATGTCCACGTCCACGTCCGCGTGCACGTGCTTGCACTACACATTTTAAGGAAAATAATACATGGACACAGCACGGCATTCGTTCCCGTGGAATTACACTCGATAAGGCAATTAATACATGGACACAGGATGACATTCGTTCTCGTGGAATGGAAACACATTTATGTTTAAGGAAACAATATTTTTCAATATCCGAAACAAGTGTGATGATTACATTTTTTATAGTTCTTACCATACCAATTACACTTTTAAAATGGAACATATATAAATAATTTCACATAAACATCCTTAAACATTACATCCCAGGAAATTTTCCAATTCACCGTCCAGAACCCTCATTTCTAACTATTTCCTGCCCTGAAAAAGTTTTTGCTTCCAAAAAAATAATTGATATTTTTCAGCAGTGCTATGTAGTGCTAATTAGCTATGCACGCGAATGACATTTGTTTATTTTATGCATAGAAAATAGATTTAATGAGACCAATTTCCAACTTGTGAAAACATGTGATAGATTTTGAATATATATATAACAAATTACTGTTTGAAATTTCGTGTAAGAAACGGTGTGTGTCTAATAATAATAATAATAAAAAAAAATCGGAATTACTAGTAGCAAGTATTCTTTATCAAAATTTGAAAAAAACAAAATTTAGAAATTTAATTTTTATAATTTAATTATTTGTGATTAAATAGAATATGGCAAAAACCTCCTCCCCACCAACATCCCCACGTCGTCGTCGTGCAAAAAGTAACAAAACAAAGAAAAATCAAGATGAAATTGCAGAGAAGAAACTACATGATGCGTTAAAAAGTACGAAAAAGAAATGCAATGTAATACCGGCTGGTTTTGCTGGTAGTGGTCCAAATGGTTCTTTCTTTGAAGCACCTGCACATGTTGATCAAAGTAAAAAACCTGGATCAACTAGTTTAGCAAAAGTAGTTGAAGGATTTACATTTTATGAATTCCTATTTGGCAGAGGATTAAATCCAATCTCATTTATTTACTCACCAAATTTAGTATGGTTAGCAATATCGTTATTAAATTATTTCTACATCAATCCGTATAATTTTGATACTGTTAGTTTAACTAATTTCGATTGGATTTACAAACGTTTATTAACAAATACATTAATTGTATTCGGTTATGCTGGTTTTTGGCACGTGACGTTGTATATTATGAATTGGAGTAAACGTCCATTTAATAATAATCGTGGTGAATACAATTATCAAAAAGTAATGCATAATATGCTTTATTCTTTTCTCGGTGTGTTTCAAGCAACGATTTGGGAATCAATTATGATGTATTGTTATGCAACGAATCGTATAACATATTTATCTGATAATGATATATGGAAGAATAAATATAACATGTTTATATTCCTTTCATCTTGTTTATGGGTACCATTTTATCGTGAATGTCATTTCTATTTTGCACATCGTTTTATACATATACGTGCATTGTATAAATATGTGCATAGTTTACATCATCGTAATACGGACATTGAACCGTTTGCTGGTTTAAGCATGCATCCAGTGGAACATTTATATTATTTCACATCAAGTGCACCAAGTTTATTTATTTACACGACACCATTTGCATTTCAATGGAATATTATGCATTTATTAATTTCACCAGCTGCATCTCATTCTGGTTGGGAAGATAATATGCAAAGTGATTTATATCATTATTTGCATCATCGTTATTTTGAATGTAATTATGGTACACAAGGTATGCCAATGGATAAATTCTTTGGTACGTTTCGAGATAAATTAAAGGAAAAAGGCACTACGTATAGTGGTGGTAGTGAAGAAAAAGTTGATGAGAAAAGTGTTCGATTACATGATGCAAAAGCAAATTTTAGTAAAACATTGCCGGAAGTCGAATTTGTGATTTACATGGGATTAAATCTTGTAATATGGGGTATGTTGTATTGTGCCGTATTGGATGTTAATCTCTATAATGGCGATAATAAATGGAAAGATTGTCCAAATACAATGGCATGTTTAATTAGTGTTGGACCGATTATTATTGCACAAGTAATGGCATCATTAACTGATACCGGACGTCGTGCAAAATCAATATTATATCCATTTCATAAAGATAAAATTAAAGATATGGCATTTCATCTGGTCATCTCGACGTTGATGTGCGTCGTTCCAGTTTATGTTATGACACATACGTTGTTAAGTGAACCTGGACATGCTTTTTTTTATTAAGAGAAAAAATTATAATAAAAAAAGAGGAGAAATGTTGTAAAGAGTTCGCGTGCAGCAGGTAAAAATAAAAATACTATTATATTACGATTCGTAAAATATATTGTGGTGTAATATTATGATACACACACGTGTAATTTTTTACGTACTTTTTGTTTTAATAATTATATCCAAACGCCTTCTCCCGATCTTCCCGTTCTTGCAACCTTGTTCGTTTTTGATGTGGACTTCGTTTACCTTGTGAAAAATAATCACCAACTACATCATTTAAATGCCTTGGATCTTGAAAAAACGAACGATATTTATACGAATGTTCACATGGGAAAATACGTGTATAACCATTGGATCGTCGATCTTGTGCTTCAATACTTAATATTGCACGTTTTTCCTCCGTAGTATATCCTTCTAAACGAGATGCAACGGATGATTCTGCACCACCACCACTACCACTACCACGTCGTGTAGGATGGTTATTATTACTTTTTTTACCTTTATTTGTTTTTTGATTACGTTTCTTTTTATTATCATGTTTCTTTTTATTGTTATTATTTCCACCACCACTGCTCATTTTAACTGGATCAAATGGCATGACACCACTTAATGTTAATAAATCAGATACAACTCTACTTTTTAATTTCAAATCCAATGGGGAGCCACATGCTAACGATGGTGCAAAATTAATTTCAATTAACCATGGACGTAATGCTTCATCAAACATAATATCAAAACCAAATAATTGAAAACAATTTTCTTTAAATGGAACAAACATTTTCATTGCACTATTTACTTGCGCTTCAATTGCTATGAATGTTTTAATGAAAATATCATTTACTGCATCAAATGCATTTTTTAATCGCTCTGGACCAATTGACGGATCTTCACTTAAACGTTTTTTCAATGCAGCTAAACTCCATTTTTGACCTTCGCTATCATTCTCTGCATTTGTATTTACACGAAATTTATCACTCATTTTATTAATACTAAAATTAGTTAAATGCATGAATTTATTATTATATGATTCTGGGGAGGAACTATATTTCTCCGTAGCAAAACGTGCTAATCCAGATTCATGCACATAAATGGTCAATGGATCAAAACTAGTTATACCAACATACATTCTTAAATCAAATTTATATCCATCTAATAATAATGGATTTGCAATATATTGCGAAACAGAAACATTTTCATCTAAGCCATGTAATGCAATATCATTGATATCATCAGTTACATAAATACCACGTCCACAACTAAGTGCAGCTGGCTTTACAATGTAACAGCCACCATTTTGATGAAAGAAACGTTCGAAAATATCCGATTCAGCTGGCAATACCCATCCATTAGGTATGAAACCATAATTACGTTCTCCATGTATTGCTTTCATTCGATTGATATTTCTACATAATGTATCTTTTCTTGTAATTTCATAGGAACGTGGATATTGATTAACACGTTGATGTCGTTCAACACCTTGATAAAAATATGATTTTAAATGTTGGGATGTCCATAAGACATTCCATTTTCTACCACTTAAAAATCCATGAGATTGCATCGTTGCAATTATTAATGAAATTTCACTACCAAGTGTACGAAAGACTAAACGTGTTGGATGTTTATTCGGCCTTCGCCGTGCTTTTCTACATTTTTCACAACTACAATTTGGTACATGGCTTCGTATATTATGTCGTTTCGGTGATGAACCACCATTTGCACTTTTACCATCTGGTGATGAATATTGTTGTTGAAATTCCATTCCAGCTTCTGGACCTAATTGCATTGCTACTAATTCAGAACGTTTATGTGCTTTCAATGAAAAACGTTTATAATTTTCCATTGAAAGATATTTAAAAATTATAACAGGTAATCGTTTACGAGATAAATTAACAGCATATGTTAAATTCTTTGGTAAACCTAAACGTGCATGTTCTTCATGTATATCACGTTGTTCTGGATTGGAATTAATAATTTCATCTAATTTCTTATTTTCAAGTGCTATAATGGACATGGCAGTATTTATTTTTGGTTTTGGTGGTGTCATTGTTGTTGTTGAATCAAATTTGGATTCATCCATGTTCATGTTGTTGTTATTAGTATTACTATATGACGACATTTGTCTTCGTTTCATATTTAATGGTGAGTTTGAATCATCTTCAAAACTATCATCTTCATATTGTTCATCTTCTTCTTCCTCCTCCTCACCAGGATTATTATTGTTGCTATGTATATTACCACTCGTATTTATAAATTCTTCTTCATCTTCTTCATCATCATCTCGTTTATTATCTTCCTTACTATGTCGATTGTTTTCAGAGTTTCCATATCGACGTTTTACTTTTTCACCATGTAACTGTGTTTTACGTACTGGTTTTAATAATGCGGGGTTTATTGAGCTAGTAGTAGAATTCTTATTGTTTTTATTTTTATAAGGATTACCATTTCTTCTACCACCATTACGTCTATTATTATTATTATGATTCTTGTTATATCGATCCCTGGAATTATATCTATCTATACTATTGCTTCTACTTCTACCACTTCGTCTATTTTGTTTTGAATGTTTATTTTTATTCGTAGTAGAGGTAGTAGTAGTAGTAGTAGTAGTACGTCCACGTAAACGTTTTGGTGCATTTAAACCAATATCTTCCCCAAAATCTGTAAAATTCGACATGAAAAAACGTTCTTCAAGCTTTTTTAAAATGTATTTTTCTTCAAGTGAAAATCAAATTCACCAGTACGCGTACAATGAAATACAATATATATATAGACAATAATTTTATATATAGAATGGTTTAAAATTTTGTATCAAAATTTATCATGTCTAATGTTTTTCTACTTGTAAATTAATTTTTGTATTCAATTTTTTAACGTTTTTTGATGCAGAAAGAATAACTGTAAAGCAGCGCTAACCGCGTACTTAGGCTCAGAATGGTAGACTAAAAATAATATCCTATCAACGAACCGTTGGCAGTGCTGTGGCCATTCTAATTCTCTAATTCTATACTTCGGAGAGCTATCCTAGCTTTTTACACAAATTCACACAGCTTTTTATTTTTAGCTTTTTACAGCTTTTTACTACAGCTTTTTACTTTTTACAGCCTTTACGCCTTTAGTACACTAATACACTGTAATATTACTGTGTACTGTGTGATGACGTGATGACACGATCTTTTTTTTTTGGTGCCGCGCGCCGGAGGATTTGTTGATAATTATTGCACTATTATATTTTTTATTATTAATAATAATTTAATAATAAATAATAGTTATTTTATATATATATTTAATAATAAATAGTTATTATATATATATATATATATATATATATGTCATATGTCATCGTGTTTACAGTTTTTTTGATATGGTATACTCCATCAATATATACATACGTACATGCATTTTTGAACCACTATTACGATTATAGTAACGTGTGTATTTTTATAACTATTTACAAATATGGGACAAGTATGTAGTGGTGACCGTAAAGGTGGTAAAGATAAAATGGATTCATTAGCTTTTCAGAAAAAAACTATTGATGAAAGACGTAGTATAGTTGAATATAATGGTACTAATGGTGACAATAGCTATGATGATATGAACAGAATGCCGGATGGAGACACAGAGAAAATGACAAATAGCGATGAAGAGTTTTTAACTGAATTGAATCGTCAACATATGGATCAATATAAGCGTAGAAAATCTGTAACAAAATTAATATTAAAAAAAGCAGTTGCTGATGCAGAAGAAACAGCAGCTGCTATATTACGACGAGAAAGTATAAAAGGGATAGGTAACAATCAAGATATAAAAAATAATAATAATGATCGACAAAGTATAGTTAGCAATATGAGTAATGATATGTACAATATGAATATTGACGATGACGATGATAATGATATAGATCTTAATATACAGCGTAGTGAAGCATTTATTGGAGATATATCTTCTTCACCAGATATTAATAATAATAACAATATTATATCAGGTAGGAATAATAATAATAACAATGTAAATAATAATAATAATAATAACAGCAGTGGCGATGATGACGATGATTTGATGATCTATAATCCACCACCACGAAACATATCAAAAACAGCTGAAATTTCAAAGTCTTTAATAGACGAAGGTAATAAAAGAAGTGCTACCAGTGGTAACAATAGTAGTAGTAGTAGTAGTAGTAGTAGAAGAAGAAGAGCTACAAATAATAATATAAGTGATGATGAAGATAATAATGAAATTGATAGAAAATCTAGAAGGAGACAAAGAAGAAATGAAGTAGGGAATACCGATGATGAGGAAGATACCGGTAGCCGCCGTAGCAGACGACGTGCAGCACGTAGCGGTAACGATAACGATGATGACGAAACAACTAATAAAAGTAAAAATAATGAAGAAGGAGAAGAACAACTATCATCACGACGTTCAAGACGTGCAAGACGAAAAGAAAGAGATGCATCAAATACTAATGATAACGAGGATACAACATCATCAAGACGGTCAAGAAGACGGAGAAATAGAGAAAAAGAAACAGAAGCAAATATCAGTAATAATAATAATAATAATAATGATAATGATAATAAAGATAAGAAACAAAATAGCAACGAGGAAACGGAAAAAACCACTCTTGCGAAAGAAAGAGCTGCAGCAAGAGCTGCAAGAGCTGTAGAAAGAGCAAAAGCAAGGTTTGCCAGACGAAAAAAAAAAAACAGAGAAAAGGGTGAGGATGATGATAGTACAGAATCATCGGAAAACAAGGCATCTGGACGACGACGCCAAAGAAATCGTCGAGGATCTGAAACTGTGTCTGAAATGAGGGAGCGTTTGCAAAAGGAAAGCAAGGCAAGAATGGATATATCATCGAATGGTGATTCAGATAGAAACGAAACAAAGTCACCAAATGGTAGTAATAATAATGAAAGTACTGAAGAGCTTACTAAACGTTATTTGAATCAAGCGAAACAAAAAATGGGTGATAGATCACGTACTATGAGTGATGTACATCAAGCTAGGGAAAACGAGTTGAATAGAAAAGAAAGTGAAATTCTAGAGCGCGAAAATCAATTATTAAAATTAGAAGAAGATATAATAACAAAATTACTATTACAACAAGATCAATTAGTCAGCAATTTGGATCGTTTAAGATCAGAATACAACCAAATGAAAAGCGAAGGTACAACAACGAAAGCACTCTTACAAGAGAAAGCAAAAGCATTGAAAGAAATGGAAAAAGAGGCAGATCTACGAAAAGCAGTTGTAGATAAGGAAGTACAAGAACGAAGAAGTTCAATAACTGCAATAAAACAACGACGAAAAAGTAGCGCAACTATTTCAAGGGCAGAATTAGAGAAGATCGAAAAGAAAACTAAACGTCGCCATTCACAATTAATTGATTATGATGCTAAAGTAATAGATGATGTGAATGATAATACCTTGTTCATGGAGTAGAGTGAAAAAAGGTTTTTTAGAGGAGTGATACTGATAAATAAAAAATATTATCCATTACACTTCACGCTTCGTACTTTTTACAAACCAACACCATATGAACTTGGCCATATACTAATGGTATATGTACCACCAGTTGACCCAGAACCTTTATGTGTGCAATAACGTCGTAATGCATCTTGCCTCATTCTAATTTCTTTCATATCTTGTTTTTTCTTATTTTTTACACCTAATGATTTTAACCTTGCTATTTCAGCCTTTGCTGCCATGCGTTTACAAAATCGAAAAAATTCATGTATATCAACTTCTCCATGACCATCATCTTCATGACTATCACGATCCATAGCTTTAAATGCTTCATCAAAATTATCATTTTCAATTAATGGTCTCAATATGTGCGATTTCATTGCAAATTCTTTTACTTCCGGTTGATTATGAAATGCCCATATTAACTCTTCTTTTGTTATTTTTTTACTACCATCTTTGTCAATAGCTTTGAACAATTTACGTATATTACGTTCATCAGCTTCTTGCTGCATAAATTTCCAAAATTCTACAAATGTTACTTCACCACCATCGTCGGTATCCATTTTACGAAATGCATCATCGAAATTTTTTCTAGCAACTAATTTTCGTAACATATGAGATTCAGATACAAATTTTTTTACGTTTTTATTGTTATGCACAGCATCTATAAACTCTTCTTTTGAAATATGCCCTGAACCATCATCATCAATGGTATCAAACAATCTTCTAAGTTCTTCTTTTTCAACATCTTCATCCGAGGAATAATCAGCCATTTTTATTTAATAATTTATTAAATATACTTGAAATCTTGCTATTTTAGTTGATTGTTTTATGTACACGTAAAGTTTTTATCTTTTAATATGTATGTTTTTGCACAAAGTTTGGTTTTTATAGCAAAATACGGAATAGTAACTGTTATAAGTAATAATATGTCTCGGTATACATGTTGTATTATCATCGATAATAATAATAAACAACGGTAATTACATGCATAATATTTCATTAACATTTTTTCAACAGACTTTATACTAAAAGTACCTATCTGGCTATTATAACGCAAAAGTTGTGAAAATTTTTGGGATATTTCTGTAATTCAGTGGACTACCAGGTACATAGGCCGTATAAAAGAAACGCAACTACAGTACAGCATGCAAAAAGACGAAGTAGTAATAATAAAGGAGGGGCATCTTCTTCTCATTTACTTCTTCTTCTGATGATTATTTTACATCTAGTACTATAGTTGAATAAATGTATATATATTATATATATATATGTATGCAAACACACACACATATATAAATGTCTAATAGATTTATACATTTAATTTTCTATAACAATTGACAAGTTTGCATATAAACGCTATTATCATGATTCTACACAAAATTGTGTTGATATTATTTATATTATTGTCTTCATGTAATGGCAATATAAGTAGTAGTAGTAGCAATAATAATAATAATAATCGTCATTACAAGGCTAATAATAACAAGACTATATTACAACATAGTACTAAAGAAAAAATAAAAATAAAAACACACCATGTCAATAGAAAAACGGAAATCGGAGACGAAGTATTAAGTGCTACATTGTTGCATGAATCTGTATTAGTTAATGGAAGATTAGATACACATGTTGTATCTGAAGTAGTATCTTTTGCTGTGTTAACTGTTCGATTTAATAATAATATATACGTCTCGTCACCATCGTCCAATAAAAATAATAATAATAATAATAATAACTACAAAAAAGATGTCCGTGATTCGGGATGGGAGGAGCAAGATTTAGATACATTGTTAGGTTCCAACTATTACCCTGAAAATCACGATGATATGAATTCTGAGTTTGGTTTGACAGAGTTGCATTGTCATAATAGCCATACAAATACTTTTCATACGTTTAACTCGTACCCAGACGACGAGACTATTAATACAGATAATAATAATACCGAGGAAATTGTTAATATTCCTAAAAGTATGTTATTGCCTCGAAGTGATTTAAATTCATATCCATGGGTAGAGGCGTTTTTGCAAAGTACGACATTAATTGGTATGGAAAAAGGACATGTTGGATCTAAAAATATATTCGATAAAGACATATCAGGATTAAATGATGCGATCGGTATGGACATGGGAACACAAGATAATAAGAAATATCAAGCAGTTATTTTTGATCCAATTTTTGACACGGATGATTTAGACTTAAACAATATACAATGCAATTTGACATTTGTAGAACCATCAAAACAAACATGGTTGCCAAAAAAAGTTTTTGTTAATAGGGAAACGAAGAAACCATTAAAAACAAAAGTTACTAGATTAACGTTGTTGCCATTAGATTTTAACAACGTTGATACCGACAAAGAAAATGACGAGGAACAAAAGCATCATCCTTTAATACGAATATCAAATCATATTGAAGACAATATAGATACTATATCAAGTGTGGTTCTCCGATCGTATGACAAAGAAGATAGCGAAGAATTGTCAGAAAAAGATTGTGTAAAACTTCCAGAGGAACTTTTATCCCATTCAGGTGTTGTAGCATTATTACAAACTGGTGTAAAGGAAATGCATACAGATGTTGATGATGAATTGCCAGCATTGATGTTACCAATTCTTCAATTGATTTTAATGCCGATAACAAAATTATTATCATCGTTATTTGGGCATAGAGTAGTCGAAAAGATGCATAATAGTGGAGGTTTCCAAATACGAGAAGGTTTAATTAAAGATGTAGCAGAAGATGTAAGCGCTAGGGTAATCAATGGAGTCAGTCGCATGGTGGTCCCTGGTTTAATGCAAAGTGTACCAGATGCCGTTTCCGAATCAATTATGTCAATTATTCAAACGTATTTGATTGAAGATTTATCTCCAAGTACAGAACGTGCATTTGCAACTAAAATGGGAGAAATGCTACAACCGACAGTATACAAAGATATTGCACCGGAAGCTTCAAGAATATTGACAGAACGCGCAACACGTTCCGTGACACATAGTTTAACACGTTCGTTAGCACATTCCATTGTACCAGCATTATCCCATACAATAACCCATTCACCTTTGCAAGATTATTATTGCTTTTTTTGCTATCATCATAAAGTATATTGCGGTTTCTGTAATTATTCACCAACACAATTGTATTACAGTTTGTATTATGCAGGTTTTTACTCTTCGTATTTTGGTGATTATTATTCAGAATACTTTTCTAAACCGGAAGAATTTGGATTTTTAGCCCCTGATAAAGAATCTGATAATATACGAGATGGACATGATCCATATTTATTAGAAGATGATCCAAATCTTCAAGGTGCAGGTGCAACTCAACCAAAAATAGAAGATCAACCGTTGTAGAGGCCAGAGAGAGAGAGAGAGAGAGAGGTATTTATAGTTTATGAGCCATATGGCACTGGTTTTTATAAAAAAATTACTTCGGGATATAAAAAATTTACGGTTCGTAAAAAATAAAACACTCACGACACACACAATATTATCATGTACGCGGCGGCTAAATTTTATTTTTTACGAACTTCGTACGAAATTGTCAACACACATTAAATATACCACACTAAATCACCACTCCAACTCACGTCTGATCAAAAATATTTTTTGCCCCCGTTTTAAATAAAATTTTGTGTGGGATATTTATGTACTTCTTCATAATTTCTTATTTTTTGAAATTCATAATTTATTAGCTAATGATAAACCTTTTTTCCAGGTTAAAATTATATTTATTTCATACCTCTTCCGTAATCATATCAATCAATACAGCATTAATGTGTGTATGTACACCCACATATATTACTAATTGATGACAGGAAAGACGTTCTTTTCCTTTTTTCGTTTATTTTTTATCATTTTTTTCAAATTTGGTCCATCCAGTCACACCTTCTAATGTATAAGTGCGT
>VIAZ01000193.1:0-19599 GCA_009618195.1 Micromonas sp. SAG8
AAAAAAAAAAAAAAAAAAAAAAAAAAAACCAAAAAAAAAAAAAAAAAAAAAATATATTTAAAAAAAAAAAAAATGGATGAAAATTATGAGACACCACCAGCAACACCAGAAAGAAAACCAGTCAGTTCTGCGGAAAAGAAAATTTATAAAAGTTATAGTCACCATTCCTCAAATTCTTCTTCCACCACTTCGACAAGGCGTTCACTTGGAAATGCTATGAGCAATAATAATAGTGACTATTACAATGAGGCATTAGCCAGTATAAGTCCTTCTTATAGCAAATCTTCGTATCTTGACCAAATGCGTATGGAAGATGAAAAAGAAGCAGCTGATATTGTAAATATGTATAAAGGGTTAAAATTATCAAAAGAAAATATTGAAATAAATATGCCTGGGTCACATCAAAAATTAGCTATGAAAGAACTGGAAGATCACGTCGATAATTCTACATATGTTATGCCGCACGTTAATGCAATCTCGAGTATATTTGAATTCCCATCAAAAGTAGGAAATACATTAGATGCATATGACAAGTGCTTGACGATAGCAAAAAATCCAGAAAATAAATACTTACTTACGACAGCAATACCAGATGTAACCAGGGCTATATTAAATAAACTATACGTATCATCTACTGAAACACCAAAAATTATTGAATTCTTTCAGCACATAATTGCTATATCCCTTGGATTGTTAAAAGGTGACAATAAAAACTTTTCTTTAAATAATACTTTGTCTCGTATATTTGATAGCGAGAGGAGATTTTATACCTCGAGTTTATCGTCGTATACGTCATCATCCCCATATTTTCGCAATAGTAAAAGTAATAAAATATTTTCATCACCATCATCTACTGCAAAGAAGAAGAACAGTCACGGTATATTACAACCTCCAGATATTTTCGACGAAAATATTGATATAGATGAATTGTCCGTTAACCTGAAAGAGACTAAAATAGCAGCGGAAGAAAAGACTGATAATGGTTTAGAAATTAGCGAAAAAGATTTTTTAAGTGACATTATTGATGATGATAGTTCAAATTGTAATGAAAAAGGTAAAGAAGAGGAAGAAGGGAAAAATGGAAGCAACGAGAATGATTTGAAAATTTTTGCAAGTGTTGAAAATAAGTTATTTACACCCCAAGAACTTGTTAATAACGTAAATTATTTTGGAAATTTAGGAGGGTTTGAACTTTTATTAGAAACAATTCAAGTATTAGGAAAAGATGGTTCCTTTAATCAACTAGCTCAAGCAGTCGAGCCGCTTGTAAGATTAAGAGAAGTTCTCAATAGCGAAGTATTTACTGGTATTGTCCCAGCGTTATTTACAGCAATCAATGAACGTGTTACTAAATTGAGTAATTCAGATATCAGAGTTATTGAAGTGGATGATGTTCTCCAGTTAGTAGAGCAATTGAATTTGATAATGTTTAAAACTGTTGATGAGAGAGAGGTACGCAAAGAAACAACGCCATTAGAAATACTTGTCGCGCTACGTTTTATGCAATGTGAAAGATTAGAAAAGCGTTTAGCGGGATTAAATCACATTACGCAAAAAGTGATCAAAACTTCTCTTTATGCAAAGGAAAAAGGGGAAGGTGATCTCGTTAGTTCTAATAATAACAAAAGTAGTGCAGGATATTTGGCAAAGACACCTCCGAGATATGGACGTTATGGGCAGCCACCTTTAAGCATTGGTAGAAGAACTTTTACCGACACTGGCACACCGCCATCTCAAATGGTGTCCTTTTTAATAGAGAACAAGGTAATTGAAGAATTATTTGGCGATCATATGCATACTGAGCTAATCAACCGATCGCATGATATATTGAGGTTTCTTTCCTCTAACAACGCAATGACGGATACACAATTAGACGCTATTTGGAATGCATCGATTGGACAACATGTTAGTGTTGTCAAAGCTGTACATAGATCTATTTTAGCCATATCACAGGATATATCGCCTACCTTATTATCCCATTTAATGGATATTTGCAAAGAAATCAAAGAAATGGATTCAAATACGATTGAATTTTTTGTTTATTTGGTGCACCATTCTGGTAATTCTCGTTTAGTCCTTTCGTCAGTTTTGAATATATTATGGAATTTTTTGTTTGAGGAAAATGTAAATAACAAGAAGGAGGGCGGAAAAGATAATGTTGATACAAATAATACGAATTATTCTTTGGATGATTTAACCGATGAGATTGTAGAAGAGATAGAGATGCGGATAGTCGAGCTCCTAGGAAGACAAGCTTCTCAAGAACTTGGCCTGCCAATTGCTTATTGTAAATTATGTGTAAAGCAATTGAAAAATGGAACTTCAGTTCTTCGTTCTCTAAAACTTATACAAAAAGTCATTGAAACAAGTGATTATGCCGTAGCATTGCTAGAGGCTTTGGAAGATAATGATGGCATTCTATCTTTGCTAGTTGATGATCTTGCACGTTATCAGCGGAGTGCTGTAAAAGTGGCATTGGAATATTCCCCAAATGGAACTGAACTGCCAGTCAGTGTAAAAACAGATTATGGTCATGCTTTGTTAGAAGCTATTTTAGTAGGTAATACTAATCATGGTGAATCGTTGTTTGAAAGATTAAAAACGTTATTATTTGTCCTTCAAAATTCCTCGTCTAACATTCGCCTGGAGGTTGGAGCAACAAAAGCTTTATGGGAAACAGCAGTAAAATGTGCTGTAACAAGCAGGGATTTGACGCTATTGATGGAATTCTTTGTACATGCTATTGATTTGGAAGATGATGAGAAGCGATATATAGACAAATCTTCAGCAGATTTTGTCTTTGCTCAATTAAACTCAGAAGCAATTCCATATAATAAATATGATTTATTTACGACTAAATGTTTTATGACGTATTTTAGATTTCAAAATATACACCTCGGTCGATTAACAACGGAATCATGTCAAACATATTTTGGTCGTGTAGATAGATTATTGCCTAAAAATTTGAGACAAAACGAGGAGGAAGAACAAAGTCGTAATTCAGAAATATTGTATAGAGACTGGCGTGTATCGCCAGCATTAGCGCCATATGGAATGGAAACATTATGGAAAATTTTACGACAAGTCAATGATAAAGCTGTTGTTGACTATATAGTTACAGTGTTGAATGTAATGCATCTAGAACCTGCTGCTCTACGTGTTGGATACGATAATGAAATTAGAGCCAGTGAACGAAACGAATGTATCAAATTATTAAGAAATTCATATGTAAAGTCATGTATACAGCAATACCGTTACGGGGAAGACATGATTAATTCAGACAAAACCTTAGCTTTGAGATGCTTCGAACTGACATCGATTGTTTTACGTGAGTACATAAACGAGGCTCAGAAACATTATTTGCATACTGTCAATATTGGATTGTTTAACGATATCGATGATTTAAGCAGTAGTAATATATCCGCTTCCAGTAGCAATCATAACGACGAAAATAAAACAGATGGTGCTAATGCCGAAGAAAATATTAGAAATATGGGCGATGAGTCAAAATCAACAGCGCCTGGAAGAAAACTTTCAAGAATTCCCTCATTTGGTACTCCAACATCCCGTTCAATGGATGGCCAAAAGCAAAGACTAGCAAGTTTACCAATTCTTGAAACGGAGCGATTAAAACCATCTTCAATATTAGCACAAGAGGATAATTTTAATGTTTTGTTCAATTTTCTAGATTTAGACCTCAATTTGGCCCGGCCAGTGTTTGCACTTTTAGAAAGTATTCCAGTGAACAAACAAGTTTTTGGGGACATTCTTGAGTTATGCCATTCAAATGGATTAACCCCATTTTTGCCACTAGATGGAACTTTTCGAGCCATGTACAGCCTTCGAATAATTGGTGAAATTCTTGTACAAGGAAACAATAGTAGCAAGGAAGACGATTCAGATGAAGATGAAAATTTCTTAGATGAGTCAAGTATTTGTAATTCCGTGGAATATGGTTACTTGTCGATGGAGCAAAGAATTTTATGGACCATGCAATTTTCTGCGAAGGGTGGAATAGAAATCTTAGTAAATTTATTGAAAAAATGCGGTGGTAGCATACGCTCTGCTGCAAATAACTCGTTATTGTCATCTCATTATATGGAATTTAGCAGAAAAATAATCACTGGATTACGACACATTGTGAAAATTATGAAAGTGGCAGATTCGCATGCTGGTACGGTGATGGTATCTTCCGCTTCTAAAGGTGCAGCATTTTATGCCTGGCGACAATTATTGGATTCGAAGAATAATACACATGGTAATCAAGAAGGCAGTGCTCGTGGTCAAAATATTCGTCGAACAATTTTGAATGAAATGCAATCATCTGCTGTTGTTGACGGGATTGTATCTTTATTATTAGCAACCATTAATTCAATGCGTGTGGAAAATAACAATGCCAATTACTGGAATTTGAAATGTACGGCAGTACACAGGTATGCAATTTCGAAATCATTTTCCCTACTTGAAGAATTGTATGAAGAAAATGAAGCCGCATTCATAGAATCCTTCAAAAATCGCATTAACGATTGGCACATCATAATTGAAGCGATCCTTTTACAAACATCAAGTACTAATACAGCAACGGAGATACGATCAAATGTTTTTAGAAGCTTACAAGCTATTTGTAATAATAGCGTTGAAAAAAGTAATGATACTGTATTGAATATACTTTTTGAGTGTTTTTCAAAATTGTTACCGAAAGCCTGTGGAATAAGCGAAGAAGTGCGAAGCAAAAATGACAGTAGCACAAGATTTCTTTACGAATATTTCTTGGTATTTTCTGTAATTGCGAAAAGTTTTCCTGTGAAGGATGACAAGGCAAGCGATAAATTGTTTACTTTATTGGAATTTACTGTTGATTGTATAGAACAACTAGAGACACGTGAAACAACAGTTGAATTCCCTGATGAGAGAGGAATTCGATGTAAATCTACAACTGATTATACGCTGGTTGGGCTGTTACTCTTGTCATCGTGGATTATTAAGGAACGACCAACTATATCTATTAAAAGTTGTGTGGATTTAAATTTAGGAAAGAAAATACTAAAAGGATGGCTCTATCCATCAAATAAATCAAGATCTCCGAAGTGTAAGTCTGAATTTTCAAGGAAAAATGCATTTGTTGCATTAACTAATCTTGCTTCTGCAATTTTAGCGTACAGAGAATATCACAACATTTTCTTGGAAGATATTGCCATTCCACTATCGGAGATTATGATTGTTGATCAGGGGATGGGAGTTGGTGGCAAAAGTGTTCAAACGCAATTGGATTCGTATGAGTTGGAAGGACGATCAGGAACTGGATTTGTTGGTTTGAGAAATCCTGGGTGTATTTGCTACATGAACTCCCTGATGCAACAATTGTTTATGACGGTAGATTTCAGGGAAGGTATTTTAAATACAGATATTAACAGTGTGGCAACAATTGTGGAGGATAAGAAAGAAAGCGTTTTGTACCAATTACAAACCGTTTTTGCCAAGTTGTTTTACACCCACAGAAAAGCATTTCCACTAAGTGATTTTTGCCACGCCTATAAAGATTTTGATGGAAATCCTACAAATGTTTATATTCAACAAGATGCAGATGAATTCTTGCGTGTATTTTTTGATCGTTTAATGTCAACATTGAAAGGTTCGAACCAAGAGAAACGAGTCGCATCATGTTTTGGTGGAAAAGTTGTTAATCAAATAATTTGCCAAAACGTATCGTACGTCTCAGAAAGAGAGGAAGATTGCCCTTTTTTAACTGTTGATATTAAAGGAAAAAGCCACATCTTAGACGCATTAACGTCATATGTTGAAGGAGAATTGCTTGCTGGAGAAAACGCATATTACTGCGAAAAGTTTGATAGAAAGGTACCTGCTATTAAACGCATTTGTATACGCGATTTACCAAACACATTAATATTGCATTTAAAACGTTTTGAATTCAACTTTGATGCCATGTGTCAAATGAAAGTGAATGACTATTGTGAATTTCCACTCAATCTGAATATGTATCCATTTACGGAGGAAGGTTTAGCAGAGAAAAAAGATGGGACAAATGTTCTGACGTCTGTTACTGGTACATGCAACGAGGGTGCAAAACCCAAGGACGAAGAGAAGGCAGAAGATACCAGTAACCCAAATAAAAAATGTACAAAGAAAGATGATGAATATTATGAATACGAACTTGTTGGTGTTGTTATCCATGCTGGTACGACCGATAGTGGGCATTATTATTCTTTAGTTAGAGATAGAGATGTTAGTAACGGGGCAAGGTGGTATAAATTTAACGATGATACCGTTTCTGAATTTGACTTGAGAGAGATGCAAGATGAATGTTTTGGTGGCGATGAAACGGTATATGGAAATGAAAATGGTGGAAGAGCACGCTATCGAGAGAAAACTAGAAATGCATATATGTTATTTTATCAACGAAAGAAGTTTTTCGATGTCAGTGATGACAAGATTGGGAAAGCAAAACAAGAACAAACGAGTAAAACAAAAAAAATGGAAGAAAAACGAAAAGATGAAGAAGATGGCAACACTAGTATTGAAAGTGATGAGACAAATACCTTATCCATTGATGTCAGCAGTATTAAAAAGAATGAGGCGGCAAAAAAATCCACGTCAAACACAACAGTTTCCCCTAGATCACTTGCTGCTATCAAAGCTTTATCAAACGCTATAATTGAAGAAGGTCTTAATACTGATACTGATTTACCAATGGGGTTAAGCGGTCCTAATTCCATTTTATCCAAGATTAAAAATGACAATCTTCGTTTAATGGAAAATCAGCTAATGAACGATCAAAATTCATTTCATTACATGTTACAAATATTGCAAAACCTTACATTGTCCATTGATCCACGCCCGGTAGTTCCAGCACAAATTTTGTCTTATCAGGATAGAGACAAGGATAAGAAAGGAGTAGTGAACAAATTATTTGATTTATCAGCTGCTCCTAGTCTTGATCAATGGACTATCCGATTTTTAACAACATATTTTTTTAATACTATAGCTCCTACTTTATCAAAAAAAGTAGCGTATGATGAAGATGCTATGGTATATTTGAAACGATTTGTCCAGGTATTAGAGGAAGCATTTAGGCGCTTACCAAATAACACCATTTATCTCATAGCTAAGATTCAAAAAAGTCCTCATTGGATTTCAAAATGGCTCTTAGCATGCCCTGATTCTAACTTTCGCGATGTCGTTGCAAAATTTTTGTCAAACAGCATATTTTCGTTTGTAAACTCATGCGAAGAAAGCGAGATGGTAGATGATGACTACATTTTGCTGTTCTATGATAGTGTTGTTAATGCATTTGCCCGCATACTTTCAGATGGTTACCCTGCAAGATATTGTGATAATATTAGACAATATTTCGTAGTATTAAAGTGTTTGGCGAAAAAAGGTGTTTTGGCACGGTATGCCTTTAATGGATCTGTGGGAATGATTAAGAAATTGATTGATTTCATATTGTGGGAAAACAGCCCGTTAATTTACGGCACCAGTGTACGCAGAACTCCAATGCGTACGTCTAGTAATAGGGAGGAACCAGATTTCCGCGATGCGGTTGATTTTTTAAGCATTTTGATTCGTTCGTGTAGACGGGTAATGGTAGAAGAAGAGGACGAAAAGCAAATCGAATCAAGTGAAGATATAAAGGATGATTTGAAAGGGACTGAGAATGACCAGGATGCTGCAGAAAAGGAGGATAGAGCAAGGGCAACGAAGCTTCAAAAGCGTTTGCCACCTTCAACATTGCCAAAAGGTACGGATGCCGACTTAGTGCCACCATATCAAGCGGTTGATTGCATCTTGTTTGAAAATGTTGGATTCCTACGAACGTTAATTAGCTTAAATAGCGTAGCGTCTCGTGATATAATATTGCACCTTTCATTCTCAAATATTCAATTTAGTGGGAAAATTTGTCGTGTTATTCTCGACGGTGCCCGACGATTACCTATTGATCAGCTTCCACAACTATGGACATTGACAAGACGATTATTTTGCCTTCGAGATGAAATCCAGGAACAGAGAATACATTTATTACTGAATCCCGAAAATGGTTTAACCTATCTTGCCAAAAGTCTAAAAGACGCCGATTTTGCCAGAAGCTATGCGATGATAAAAGCAGTTGCTAGCTGGTCTAATGGTAAAAGTGATTTGTTAGAAGGTGTTGCGGCGTATTTAGCAAAAGATATAGAACAATTAACATGGATTAAATTATGGTTAAAGAAAATTGCAAAAATGGAACAAAGCAATATATATAAAAGGACATCCCCTTCTCGTGGAGTACCAAATGCACCAAGTGCAAGAGCAAGAATGTTTACACCACCTGGACCTCGTGGTAATCGAAGTGATAGTCGTAATGGTGCACCATTTTCACCATGATATCATTTGTACGTTCGTACGATTTTATAGTGTTTTTAGTAAGAAAATTTATGTGTGTGCGTGTACGTTCGTATATATTATTAAAATATATATATATGTATGATATAAATATTTTAGAGCGTTTTATGATATATAAAAAATGATTTTATAAATAGCTTATATTTTATAATACGCGAATATTTTTTTTCTCTGTGTCTCAAAATAATTTAAAAATTTCATCATCGTAACTATAAAGACACTCATAAAAGAGTGTCTTTGACATCTCCTATTATAAACGAGGAGATTCTGTTTAATATAATTCTGAATACAAATAACGAGCGATAGTTCTCCTACAGTAGCTAGAGTGCGTCCTACGATCACGGAAAGACCAACCATACCCTCCACCACTACATATATACATTTTTTTAAATATACAACACATACGCACACCTTTTTCTACTAAGCTAATCGGATAAGTACATATTGTAACGTGTTTATATTTTTACTCTTGTGTGAATATATATTATAATACTTGATATATATATTATGTAATATACGAAGTGCCATTTTAAAATATTATTTTTCCTAACAACATTTTTTACCACCACCGGAAGAACTACTATTGTTGCTTTTTTGATTAAGTTGAATCTTTGGTGCAGCAGGTCCAAGAGTTGGAATTACAATACGTGTAATTTTCATGAAAGCATCTTCAACATTAATATTGTCTTTGGCACTTGTTTCAAGGAATGGAATACCATATTCTTCAGCTAATCTTTTACCCTCTTCAGTTTTAACTTGACGGTTTTCCTCTAGATCACATTTGTTTCCAACTAATATTTTTTTTTGCTCGCCCTCGGCGTCGTTATCGTTAATTTGATCTACCCATGTACGGATACTTTCGAATGTTTTGCGTTGGGTAATATCATACACAAGTAACATTCCTTGACAACCACGGAAATAACTTTTTGTAATTGTACGGAAACGTTCTTGTCCTGCTGTATCCCATATTAAAAGTTTGTATTTTTTACCATCAACTTCTACGGGTTTGATTTTATAATCAATACCAATAGTTGTTATAAAATTTGGATTGAAAGAGTTCCTTGCAAATTGCGAAATAAGACAGGTTTTTCCAACAGCACTATCACCAAGGGTAAGTAATTTGATACTAACTTGTTTATCACCACGGTTGGCCATATTTTTATATTTTTTTTTATTTATTTTTTTTTTTTATTCACTAATTTATTAAAAAAAACAAAATAATCTATAAAATATATTATAATATATGAACAAAAAATACTATATATATACTATGCCTACAGATAATGTTATATATATATATATCTACTGAATATATCTATAGAATGTATTTATATGTATCAATAACTAGTTTGTATATCTGTTATCTCTATCAATCAATATTTGATTCATTATATGTGTGTATTCATTTCTTCATGGCACTCATCATGTCCAAGATATTAGAGATAACGTGGTGGTTTGGTAATGCTATTTACCTGTAATGCTAAAAATTTTAAAATCCAAGAAAGGGCCAAGATGATACCAGTGATTTACTAGCTAACTAATTATAAAACGACACATCATTGAAAATATATTCATATTTAAATAGTGGAGAGAAAGGATTATTTTTATAAATATTACTTTAGTCTAATGCTACTTCCTTATATACTATTCCTTGAATAACTTTCTTTAAACTAGCTACTGCTGTGTACTGCTGTATACTTTCTGCACAAGTATTTACACAGTATCAGCTGCAAATTGTTGCTCCACAATCCGCAATCTGCAACATCTCTTATACGCGATTTTAAAAATTTGATGATGGTTTTCGTGTAAAACGAAAGATGTTAGTATTAAATACTGTGTAGTTGTTTTTAGTATACTCTTTTCCCCCTATATCTTTGGAATTGGAATTACATCACCACATCACCACAAATAGTTTCTCCATTTGGCTTGTGGTTTCTTGTATTATAATCTAGTGATGTTCACAATTAACATGGCCCTTCACAAATTAAAAATATTAAAATACGATGGGAATAGGTAGGCCGTATTGAATCCATAGTAGCTACTGATAACTTCTTCTATCAAAACAACATCAACCACCACAACTTAGCTTCATCCATTCATTTTAATTTATTTATTTATTTCAATTCTAGATATCCGGACACACACAAGTAGAGGAGATAGATAGGTTCAGCAAAACGGAATAAATCATTATATTACAAAACAAAATAGGAAAATTAGCAGGATGTCGGAATTTTTGGAACCATTACAAGAGAACCCAAATAAAAAGAAGGGGGATGAAAAGAAAAAGAAAAAAAGTACACCAAAAAAACAATTAGCATTTGAAAGTGATCCAAAATATCGTTGTCGATATTATGAAGCTGAATATCCAGAACTGGAACAAGTTGTTGTCGTGCAAGTCAATGCTATTAAAAGTATGGGTGCATATGTATCATTGCTTGAATATGATGGTGTAGAAGGTATGGTGCTTTTATCAGAGTTATCCAGAAGACGTATTAGATCGATTAATAAATTAATACGTGTTGGTAAAACAGAATGTGTATCAGTTTTACGTGTAGACAAAGAGAAAGGTTATATTGATTTATCAAAACGTCGTGCATCCATTGAGGAAGTTCAAAAATGCAATGAGCGTTACAACAAAAGCAAAGCTGTGCATAGCATCATGCGCCACGTAGCAGAAAATTTGGATATTCCATTACTGGAATTGAATCAAAGGATTGCATGGCCATTGTACAAAACAAAAGGGCATGCATATGATGCCTTTAAATTAGCTATCTCAGCACCGGATGAAATTTTTAAAAATATTAAGATTACAGAAGAGGAACAACGTGTATTAATGCACAATATCAATCGACGTTTGACGCCGCAACCAATTAAAATCCGTGCCGATATTGAAGTGCATTGTTTTAAATATGAAGGCGTAGATGCAGTCAAAGCAGCATTGCGTGAGGCATATAAATTTGGTACCAAAGCGTTACCATTTGAAGTGAATTTAATTGCACCACCATTGTATGTGATCAAATCATTAGCGGTAGACAAAGAGAAAGGCATTCAATTATGTAAAGATGCAATTGAAGGTATTAAAAAGAAAATCGAGGAGAAAGGAGGTGTATTAGTTGTTAAAATGGAACCACGTGCAACGACTAATAAAGATGAAGAAAAATTGGAAGAATTGATGGAACAAATGGAATTAGAAAATGCAGAATTTCCAGGTGATGAAAATGATTAAAAGTGTCATGGTTTTTTCAATTTTAGTTTTTATTTAATTTTAAAAAATGAAATATTAATATTTTATAAAAAAATATAAAATATTAGTGTGGTGTGTCCGGGAAAGAGAGAAGAGATTGCTTTTCCGTTCAATAACTTTTTTTTAAAATTTTGTACGTACCCTATACACGCATTGTTATATTATATAATTAAATTAAAATGTCAATTAAATAGTATAGGTCATCTCATTTAGTTTAAATATTATGTTTTATATTAAAAAAAATATAAAAAACAATGTGGCAACACTGCACACTCACACAAACACACACACATTAATACACTACTGGTGGGAGATCTTCATTTCTTACGAGGCGTCTCCAGTTAAAATGTCACAATGGTAGTAAATTCCCCTATTTCTTATTTCTATTCTACCAAGTACATAACTCAGTACATCTAAAACGATTGATCAGTTACATTTGTCACACACATTTATCACATGACATAAATATATATATATAAGTACACATTTTATAAAATGATATTAGATGTAATATTGTATTATACAACATATATTGAATACCTATATAATGTACAGATGAATGTGTACAGATAAATAATACTATAGGATTTACGAAAATTACAAATACTTTTTATCATCGGATATTATCCTTCCTAATATATCGTAAGGATGAGTTATAAAACAAGTTTCATGTGGTCACCACGACGTCCTGTGACAAATAGTAATAATATTACACCAATATCAACACCAAGAAGATCATTACCACCATCATCAAGGCCTTCGTTTCGATCATCTCCACGACATCGTAATACGAATATGCTACAACCGACACCACCACAACAACAACACAGGTCAACGCCAAAGAAACGAGAAGTACGATATATAACACCACCAACACCAAGATTGATGAAACCAGCAGGTTTCAATAATAATACGCCACGGCATGTTTCTATCATACAAGGTGATAATCCTGATTGGATGATGTTACCACATGTTAAAGCAACAAAACCATCTCCTAGAAAAGAGTACACGATGAGTGATGAAGCAGCAAAAACTGTTGGCATAGCTGGTGATTGCCCAGAATGGATGACACAGACGAAACATATATTAAAACGAAAGCCGGTCGGTTTGTATCAACATAGTAAAAAAGCTACGGTTCATAGTAGGGATAAAGGACCAATGTCTGATAATAGAAAAAATATGCATTATTTTCCAGATGAAGACATCATTAATTCATATATACCAACGAATAATCCATATCGTCGAACTAAAGAGGATAAAATGAAATGTAAATATCGTCAACGTTTATTAAATAAAGGATATACTCCTAAAAATTTAAATGGACCAGGATTACAATCGTTGTTTCGTGATGAGATGTATAATATGTAAACATCATAATATCGATGAGAAAAAAATGAAACATTTAAAATACCCAACATGTGCAGAAAATTTATGGACGACAGGATGCAAACATTTAGGAGAAGATATGTGGTTTGATTTTACCTTTTCACGCAATCCATGGGATCGATATGTCAGTATGTGGTCATATACATTAAAGCGTAAGCAATTACAAACAAAAGATTTAGAAAAGCGCAAAAGTTTATCAGATAATTACTGTAAATTCGAAGATTTTGTTATGTCTGATGGGAAAAAATGTCCCGCTTTTCATGCAGAATCCCAATGGACATCCATGTTTACCAAAGGTGAAGAGCCGATTTTAAATTTTATCGGTAGATTAGAATATTTCCAACGTGATTTTAACCGTGTATTAAAGCATATAAGTCCAGATTTATATAAAACATATAAAGAAATTGGTTTTGAAATGGCAAATGATAGTGCACATAAGAAATATACAGAATATTATACAAATGAAAAAATGATTAAAAAAGTAAAACGAAAATATCGTAAAGATATTAAATTGCTTGGTTAT
This sequence comes from Micromonas sp. SAG8, assembly GCA_009618195.1. Taxonomy (NCBI): domain Eukaryota; kingdom Viridiplantae; phylum Chlorophyta; class Mamiellophyceae; order Mamiellales; family Mamiellaceae; genus Micromonas; species Micromonas sp. SAG8. The sequence goes on from VIAZ01000193.1 coordinate 13,554, forward strand.
AAATTTAAGATCGGGGGAAATTTAGATGGTTTTAAACCAGAATCATATCACGATGGAAAACCAGCGCAAGAATTAAATTATGGACACGTATAAAAGAAAAATGATTTCAATGTGTTGGGTGTATATACATTTAATACGTTTTTGAATAAGTTGTTTTCTCTTATCTTCTATTTTTGTTGTGGAAAATTAAAAATCCAGTGTAATATAAGGTATATTTAGTATGTACTTGTAAGACTATACTTATATATACAGGAAACCTAAATATTTTAATTTTTCGTTTAGCTTAAGCCCCATAGCTAAAATAAATTTTATGCATATATCTTAAAATGTTTTATAAATCTTTCACTCTTTAAATCTAGCGAATTTAGCTAAACGAGCAGCATATTCAGGTGGAAAACGAAATGCTCCAAGGTGTTCATAAAATGAAATGACAATACGCTTGATTCCACGCGTAATGGTGTCAGCCAATACTATTGCTTGAGGCCTAGACAGTTGGTTGCCTTCTAATTCCGGTGGCGACCCTTTCTGCCCGACAAAAATGGGGGAGGATACAAACGTTTCTAATGACATTAAGCATTCCAATAAACTGCAAAGTATAGTAGGCACGGTCTGGTGTACAATTCCATGATATTGTTGCCCGAGTTTTCGTACATTAACTTTCAAGTTCGATTGTGACAATGTGTGTCTAATAAAATGCATTTTCCACGCCTCATCTGCACGACCATCATGGCCACGAGCAGCTGCCATTGCTGTTGCTTCCGTCAAGGCTTCAATAATCCAAGTGATTAGTTGCGTATCAGCAAATAAAGCATTTGCTATTTGAGATGGGGTGCGAGTAAATATATTACCATTTAATATTCCACGCGCACCGTTATTTTTCGTAGATTTCTTTAATATACTCGTCTCTTCCAACCATTCATCAATAACAGATAAATCATCTATAACGCGTTTATGCGTTTGGACAGGATCTATTTCTTGCCACTCATCGTTAAACCACAAAAGACTACGACACCAATTTGGTAAGTATTTGTAGCACATCACTCTCCGCAACATGTTCTTACGGTCTAATGATTTCTCTTGAACCATCCAATTACTTGCACGTTTACCTACTTTTGTCATATTTGCACGCGTTCTTCTAGTGCCGCCTTTTGCTAGATAAGTATGTTCAGAAGGCGCTGTAGCGAGTGGTCTAATTTTACAGACTAATTGTAAATTCAATGATAAGCTATCAATAGTTGCCGTTCCAATTCGTACTACTTCGATCCAACTATGAAATGGATTTAATGATACAGATGCATTTTTATGCCTATCCCCACGAATAATATTATCGTAATTATTTTGTTCCTCGTCCATTAGCATAGTCAACAAACCGATTGGGTCATACCGGGCAAGATTTCGTATCTTTAGAAATGCAACTGATCGCACCAATTGTGGATACAAACCAAGTGGTTTTATTACACGGGCGCTTGCCTTGTTATTTACGCCCGCCTCAACACGTTGCTCAAGAACACTTTCAAATCGCAATCGTGAATTAATCATTAATATCCTCCAAATAGAATTTGTCGATCGATCGACTTTCAATTTTTTTGAAATGTCACAATTTAAAATCTCATCATTAATAGATCCTTGTGAAACAATTGAAATTGCTGCTAATAGACTTTCTCGTGAAGTTATTCCTCCGACGCTATTATTTATACTATTTTTACCAATTGCACTACGTGTGTCAAAATTATTGAGTCTATCAAAAGCATCATATCGCTGAGCTGTAAAACTATTACCACCTATATTTTTAATCTGTTGAAACCATGAAGATGTTTTTGCTGATAAATTATAAGTCAAAAGAGCATTTTTATATATAGGCAAATTAAAAGTAAGTGCTTCATCTGAAAACAAACCAGGAATTTTGAAAATAATAACGCGTCTAACTTCTGCAGATCCAAGGTATATGAAACACGAGACTACGTTGTGTAGAAAGATTGACGTCAGATGGCTTAAAATAAATTTCAATTTTGAACCATTTACTAATATTTCCTCTACAAGCCCTTCATCTGTACATTGCCCAATGTTCGATTCAAAAATAGGTTCATATGCAATCATTGAAATTTTTTGAATCAGCAATATAAACGTCTCCGCTGACACTATATTATAAATCACACTCCCAAGAAACATTGCAAATAAGCTAATCTTCAACGATTTTTTCATGACACGAGAAAAACGTGGCAACAATTCTTGTATCCAAGATTGTGTAATTTCTGGAAACCACATGACGTTCTGCTCATATCTAAAAAACATGAAAACAAACACAATACTTGTAATCATCCCATTAAATACTAATTTCATTGAATAAAAATTCCATTTACAATGATCCGTTTTACGTGTTTTCGTACTTTCTTCCGATACAAGTTTTACTATTGACCAATTATATAATATTCCATTGACAATAGCAGTCAGAAATATTACATTCAATATGAAAAAAATATATTTCAACGAAAATACAATTTTCAATACTCGAACAAATGTACTAAAAACTGGCCGATGGATAGTCAAAAGGCATGTAGTATGAAATTGTAATATTGTATGTAAAAACGATACTTTTACAATAATTGGAGCATAATTTAACAAATTAAAAAGATTAAAGTTACTAATTACTAAAAAACCTAAACATGTAGTAATTGTTATCCATATGAAACATGTAGCAATTAAAAGCAACACGATACCATAAACTTCCGTACCAAGTGGAAATTCTCCACCCAATAAATATACGTGTTTATTATCTTTACTGTTACTTCTCCTATTGCGATTCATTGATGATATTATCTATTTCAATATGTATATGTTTTTGTTCTTTCTTTTGTACATTGATGTATATGTATATATATGTGTACTACTGCATATTATTTATATAAATAATAATAATATATCATTCATAATAATAAATTCAATATAAAATAATAATACCAGGTACAACAACAACAACAAAAAATTGCACAATTCAAATTTTACTTTGAGTAGCTACTACTTTTGTAATAGTATAATATGGATATTTGTAGCTTGTAGCTCTTCTATAGTATTATATACTGTGTAATGATATCATAGCTGTATTAGTATTACAGTAATGTTTTTGTATTAATAATAATGCTATGCGGTGCTAAATTGGAGGACGTCAAAGGAGAGGACGGGGAAGAAAAAAAAAGTACATAATATATATCTTCTATTTTATTTTGTCATGATGAACTTTTCTTTGATTCACCATATACAATCATTATTAAACCAATTAATACGACTGGACAACCTAAAAAAGTAAATAAACCAGGCATACCTTGTACGCCTACAATCGCGCCTAAAATAGATCCAACTAATGGTTCCATCAACAATGCGGTAGAAACAAATAATGGTGATAAATATCGTAATAATGTATTTACCAAAGTATGCCCACCTACACCAGCACCACCACCAAGATAAAATGCAATTATAATGTATTGCAATGCAAAAAATCCAAAAACAGATTTAGCGGTAAGGCCTATAAATGTTGTATTTTCCATTAATACTGAAGCAAAAGTGCATGTCCAAGCAGCAAAAAAAGCTACTGGTGTCATATATAACCATATTGGAGCCCATTTTCTTAACGATTGACCAACGAGTAAATAAACACACATAGTTGCAGCACCAGCAAGTGCCATCATATCACCTTCAATAGTTACTTGTTTAACATTTGTTACAGAGGATGTTGCAGTATTATCATTTACAGTTACAACATTTGTATTATTGATACTTGATGCATTATTATTATTATTATTATAATTATTGTTGATGTTATTATGGCTAGTTCCAACATCGCCAAGCATAATCAATCCACCAGCAAGTCCAATAATTGCACCCATTGTTTCCAACATCGTCGGTTTTAATGACAATGATTTTTCTTTAATATCATGATCACTTGGGATCACCATGGTAATTTTTTCATCCTTGTTGTTATTATCATCATTATTATTAGTATTATCATTGTTGTTGACCTTCCTCATTTTATTATCTTTATTATTATCATTATCATTATTATTATCATCATCATGATCCTGAAATAAAATATTTTTTACAAAACATTTTTTACAAAAAACGTTATTATATTTCAATACAAATACAACAAGGCAACTATACAAAATCCATTGGCCACCATTTAACAAAATAGGATACATAGTTACCCACATCAACGAATGTGCCAATGTTGTGTGATCTAAACTCCATACCCACGTCCCAAAATGCAAACCTAAGAAAAATCCACTGAAAATCATTTTATGAAAATTATTTTTCCACTTAATTATAATATTGGGATCTTTTGTTAAATATTGTTTATATTCAATTATGAATGGGATTAATTGGACAAGAGTTTGTGCATGTAATCGCCAAGCTGCTCGTAAAAGTGGAGGCACTTCAGGTATTAACAAAAAAACAGTACCAGCAGATGAACACATCGTAACCGCAATGACTAATCCAATAAATAATATGACTTTATTTTTTGGAGATGAATTTTGCATGGTTGGTGATATATTAACAGTGACCAAATATGAATGATACTTGATTCTGAATTAATATTACTCTCTAAGTTATGATGATATTGTTTCTAAAGACATACGGGTTGTTATTATTTAGTTATTTGATGTGATTTTTACTTTTACTTCAGGATATATAGATCTATATTAATATGATGAAAGATATTTATTAATATTTCATATACATTTAACATGTGGCATCTGGGCATCACAATAATAATAATTTTTTAATAAATTTGTTGCACTTGCTGGCCTTAGGCTGGCGGCTTGCACACTTCTTTCTTTATTATTATTATAATTATTATTAATTATTATTTATCTATCTTTTTTTTTGCTTTTTTGGCACTTCTTGCTGCACACACTTTAGTCTGCGTCGTCAGACTCTTTCTTACACACACTTCTTTGTTTCAATTTGTGATGATGAAAATATGATGTAGCACATTTTTTTTTTTTTTTGGTTGTTCTTTACTACATTTTTTTTACCACCTTACCTGTACTATTCTAACTAGTAACCTGTGATACACAAATATAATATGCAAATATAATATGCACATACCAAGCCTATCGATATCGTAATACATATTGTACTAAAAAATATCCTATCAAATGCTCTGAAATCTTAAATATTATGATAATTGATAATGATACTTAGGATATGAGCATAAGTGCATAAGTTAAAGTGGTGTATACTAATTAAATAACAACGATACCTGGTACAATATAGCTGGATACCTCGTATATATGAAATACTCGATTCCCTTCGTTCTTCCCTGCTACAGCCCATAATAATAAATTGTGAGCGTATATATGAAATATGATTATACATGTAAAACATTGATATTTTTCCTGTGTCTCCTCCTTACTCTCGACGAACTGTGGAAAAATCTTTTCTCTTGGTAGTGCATTATTTTACCAAGGATTATGACTGTGTGAAGCCCATGATTCTCTGGTGTTTTGGCTTTGTACTTCGAAAAATTTTTCTTGAGCCGCTTGGGCAGCGTCTCGAGTTAGGTATGTCACCCATTTTCGTCTTGCGCGATCGGTAATTTGCAATTTTGCAAATGTTATTTTCTTCGGTTTAATATATCGAAAACGACCTGATTTCCAAACAAATGGTTCATAAGATCCTGCTGTTATAGATCCTTTTCGATATTTTCCTGGTTCATAAACTGCTGGCGTTTTCTTACGTGGGACCCATCTTCCTGCTGTAACTTTACCAACGCGCCTCCTTTCACATGTTATTTTCATTACTACACACATGAGAATAGCTTCAATTATCAAGGCAATCATTACCGACACCCATGGCCCCATAAATCTTGAGTGACAATGGCCACATTTTTGTTTTGCCCTACGCAAATGCCCAAATGTATCATATGGGTCTGGTTTGTCATCTTTCTTGCAATACCAATCTGGTACTTCAGGTTCTTTTGGGGCCGGTGCAGGTGCAGGTTCAGGTTCTTTTGGTGCAGGTGCAGGTTCTTTTGGTGTTGGTGAAGGCG
>VIAZ01000003.1:0-16916 GCA_009618195.1 Micromonas sp. SAG8
CGAAGCCCACGCCGCGTAGGCAGAGCGTGTACTTTTCCAGTGGCCACGCGCCGAGGGTTGACCCACGTCCGTTGAACGATAACGCGTACATCAACTCCTGCATTCGTCAGCTGATATCTTTCCTCAGCTCCCATGGATACGACTCGTCTCTCTCGCCAAAGACGCTCGCGTCTCCCACGGCGAAGGAATTCGCATCTCTGGCCCTGTTCCTTTTTCGTCAAGCTGACGAGAACTTCAAGTTTGGTTCCAAGACGGAGGACGATGTCCCGATGATTTTCAGGCAGTTACGTTATCCGTTCCAGATTAGCAAGAGCGCGCTGTATGCAGTGGGTAGTCAGCACACATGGCCATCACTGCTCACTGCTCTCACATGGTTGGTCCAGATGTACGTTTACGAAGAAGAAGCGCGGCAGTGTCAAGCCAAGAAAGCGATTCCCGAGCCTGCGGTTGCCTTCTTTGAGTACGTGAGCTGCGCATATGAGCATTTCCTGTCAGGCGACGACGCGAAGTGCAATGAGCTGGAAGGTGAATTCAATGCTTCTCAGCGAGAACGTCACTTGCAAATATCATGCAGTGTCACCGACCTTGAGAAAGAAAATGCCGAGCTTGAGTCGCGGTTGTCTTTGTTGGTGCAGGAGCCCGTCCACAAGACAGCGCTGCAACAAGAAAAAGATACCTTTGAGAATGGTGTCCGACAATGCGAAGATGATATCGCTACGGTTGAGGCGTTCTTACAATCAGCCAAGTCCGACTCTGTCCTTGCCCGGCAGACCAAGATCAAGAACAGTGAACGGCTTGACGTTTGCCGCGCCGCACTTGCGCAGCTTCGCCGTCAAGTCTCTCTGCAGTCCGTCGACGTGACCGAAGCGAAGACTATCGATAGAGACATCGAAAAACAAAAGGAGTCATTATCACTGCTTGAAAAACTCCACACGGATGTTGATTCTCGGGCGTACACTGCCAAAGTCGAAGCCAAGGACGCACTCAGAGATATGGAGAAGTGTGTACAACACTATAACAGTGTTGCACGCACACTTCAAATCGTCCCGCACACTGCTAAGTACGCAAACGAGACGAACTTGGAAGGCGAAATAAACCCACGCTCAGAGGCTTTGAATGCTATGGTGAATCTTGACTTTAAAGATACTGTCCGAACAACAGTAAAAAAGATTCATGATCTCCACATGCAAAAGAAATGGAATTCAGAGCGCGAGTATGTCAATCTGGAGCAAAGTTTGCAAGCCTGCCAAGACATCTACGATGAGAAGTGTGACGAAGCGAATGAGCTGGCTTCGAGGGCAAAACGGTCGGAATCTAGCTACGACGCCGAGCGCAGACGGCTCGATGACATGCTCGCAAACATAACGAAACATATTGCCAGCATCGAAGCAGAGGTCGAATCGCTTCGAAACACATCTGACGACAACGTGCAGGAGACTGAGAGCGCTCTGCAAAGCTGCCAGGCTGAATACGACGAGTGTATCAAGTTCTGTGGACAAGAACGACTTGCAGTGCAGAATATGATGCTCGCGGCGCTTGATGCGCTGATGGGTCACAAACAACTCATAGGGGACGCATTGGACACTTCGAGCTCGAACACATTCGCCGCTGAAGGCATACAATCATGAACGTTAGGGAGAGGAAGAGAAGAAAAACCCATCCATACTGTTTTTGATGTAACATTCAGTTGAGCTATTCCTAAATAAGGTGCACCTCTCCATCATGCACTAGCAACTTGTTGATTCCCTGCATGTGGCTTACGATGTTCTCAACGTCAGATCGAGTGAAGCTACCATCCTCGAGCCATGAAGCGGCAGAACTGCAGAGTTCATCCATCGGGATAGACTCCCGATGAAACATTAGATCAGGGAACCGCCTCTGAAAGACGACAAACTTGGACCTCGAAATACCAGTAGGAAGGTTAGAAACCCCTGGGCCCGGACCGTTTTGTTGTGTCTCCGGAGCCTCCAACATCGTTTCGTTCTCTTCGTTCCCGTCTTCGAGTTCCACAGCGTTTGGTACCGCCAGGCCCTCAGCTTCGACGACCAGTCGCATTATCTCTATAGCTACAGTCGCATCCACAATATCGACTGATTTCGACATTCGCATCTTTGCATGAGCTGTTGAAAGGCGTATCATAGTCTCAAGTGTACGAGCAGTGATGGGCAACGTGCGACGATTGCGAGAGTCAGCCGCCTTGTCCACTCTCCACTGCGAATACTGCTCTGCGATGAATCCCTCAGCTTCTTTCGTTAATGCTGGCTGCCAGGGACGGTGCTTTGCATAGTACAGGTACTTCTGCAAGAATCGTTTAGAAAGAACTTCTACACCAGCGTTGTGCGCGAGGTACATAGATGACTCAGTCTCTGTATTATTCTGCACCAGAGCTGTGTCCCTCTGCAAAATGGCCTTAGTGGAGAATACCTGCTTCTCGCTTGAGTGCATCCCGAGCACGTGCGAAGAGATGGCACGATCAACCTTTGTGTCGGACTGATCAAGCACGATAAAAAGCATATCGAATCGAGAAAGCAAAGAGTCAGGAAGGTTAATGTTTCGAGTCACGCCTTGACTGTGATCGTAGTTCCCATAGATGGGGTTCGCAGCTGCGACGACACTGCAACGGGCGTTAAGAGAAGCGTGTATGCCTGCCTTCGCAATTGTGACTGTTTGCTGCTCCATAACCTCGTGAATAGCCACCCTGTCTGCATCATTCATCTTATCAAACTCGTCAATACATACAACTCCACGATCAGCCAAGACCATTGCTCCAGCTTCTAATTTGCGCTCGCCGCTGTCTTGGTCGGTTGTAACAGCAGCTGTCAAGCCAACTCCAGAAGAGCCTCTCCCAGTCGTGCTTACTGCATATGCAGCAACGCCAAGCACGCATCTCAACAGCTGGGACTTAGCGACGGAAGGATCACCTACCATAAGGCAGTTAATATCACCTCGGATGTGAGTTCCGTTCTTCAAATTCTTTTCACTGCCACCCAGGAGCAGGAGGATGAGAGCTCTCTTGATATTCTCGTGCCCGCATATGGAAGGAGCAAAAGATTTTCCGAGCAGTGCAAGCAGAGTCTTCGGATCAAGTCTCCTTGGCAGTTCATTGATATTCTTAATATCCTCGTGACTTAAAGCAGGAGCTGCAACCTCTTTGCTTAACTGGTATAAGCTAAGTGCGACAAGAACTGTTCTAAAAACACCAGACTGACCAGCTCCGACGGAGCGAACCGGAATCGCTTTGTAAATGCCCACAACGCTGACGCGGTCACCAGGTTTGCAAAGATCAACAAGGTCATCCTCAAGAACAACGTCAATAGAGCGGGGAAGTTGTCCAGCAGGAGCAGATTCCGGCATCTCTTGCATGCTAAACGACTGATGATCTCGGTAGGAGCACAAACCATACTCGGTTGTGAGCAGATTGCCACTTTCATCCCTGTGAAAAGTTTTTTGAGGTGTCAGTCTTCTCTCGAAAGCAAGTCGTTTGGAAGGGCAGTTTCAGAAGTTCTGGCTTGACTCACTTCGTTGGATACACAGTGCTGGTGGGCATTCCCTTGGCAGATGTCACATCGCGATATTCACGGGTCACAAAGCTTCCTGTGGCTTCACAAAAGTGTGTCGTCTTTGCAACTTTTGGACGAACACAGGAGCACTTCGTCACGATTCCTTCGACGTTGACGATCTTTCCGAGGAAAGGTGATAGCAGCTCCCGAGGGGATATGCGATGAAATCCAAACCTGCGACATTTTAAGGAGATAATGAGTACTTGTATCTCGGCGATGTTGAATCAAGAATTTTGCAGCCTTACCCTCCAGTCAGCGTTATATGAACTTCTCCTGAGGACAGGAACTTGGGATCTTTCACGCCGATGACTTCGAAGACAGCCTCCCTCAAGGATGTCAGGTACTCAGCCGGATCACGTAGCAACCTGCGGGAATAATTGTGTTTGTTAGTGGACGACAAACCCGAACGAGTGAGTAAAGATGTAATGATGATGGAGAATGGCCGCGGGAAGTTCCGTTCGCTCTCACCCGTTCGCAAGATCAGGATCAAAGGAGCGCAGAAGATTCAAATCAATCGGCAGCCTTCTGTCACCTCTCGCGATGAGCTCTTCGATGGCCTTGTCGTAATTCACGTTTCCGTGTTGCTCCTCAAGAAATCGAGCGAACTCACGCTTCAGATACGCCTGCGTCTCTTCGGAAGGCTCCATCTCTTCCTCCACACCCGCACGAGACGTGCGCTGCGGTCTGATCTCGGTTTAAAAAAACGAGCGCTTCGAACGAACGAGTGAAGAAATGAGAAGTTATTATCTCGTTTAACCGTTTAAGTATGTGTATGTCTATCTAGTCTAATAAATATGTTTATAACACCATAAATAGTAGACTAAAAAACACCTTTCGAAGCATACACCAAAGGTGAGAGGAGGAGAAAGTTAACACCATCTCATGTTCGATCAGAGCCTATAAAGAGGTTCGATTCCAAGAATATAGAAAGCGCGTCGCAAAGATAAAGCTGTCGCATGGCACAAGATCAGCCGCGGTTTCTCTCGCTCGTCGCCGATAACTTTACAGGCACCGTAAAACTCGTTAAAGGCGACGCACAAACTATACGTGTAGTCACACAAGCGAGAGGGAAGAAGATCCTGTATCACTGAATCGATGGTATCAGGAAGTTTTAAGATGGTAAGCGCCAGTCGCCTCTCCTTCTCATCCGTGAGCACCAACTCGCCCTCGTCAAAAGAAGAGAAATCTTCGTCACCAGCACGGTCAAGAATCGACGAGATGCGTGCGTGCGTGTACAACAAGTAAACGGCGGTGTTTCCCTTCAAGTCAAGCATGCGATCGTATGAAAATGTATAGTTTGTCGTCCGGTTGTTATGCAGGTCGGCATACTTAACCGCCGAGATGCCCATTATACGTGCAGCTTCTTCAAGCTTATCTTCATCCATGTTGTTATTTTCTCTGGACCGGAGGCTTTCGAGACAGCGCGACTGCGCTTCACTCAGTAAAGATTTCAAAGGCACAGTGTCACCGGACCTTGTTCGGAAACGCTTACCATCCTCGCCCATCACCAGTCCAAAGCTGACGTGGTCAAGGCGCACAGACGTTTCTTGGCCTTCATTCAACCAGTCAGCTCGCTTGGCCGCGTCAAAAATCGCTTCAAAATGTCTACTTTGACCCATATCTGTCACATATATAATCCAGTCTGCGCGGACATCTTTAATGCGGTGGCGCATCGCGGCGAGATCCGTGGACGCGTAGTTGAATCCACCGTCACTTTTTCGACAAATAAGTGGAGGGCTATCCTTTTCCTGGAATATGCAGAGTGCGCCGTCGTTCGTGACTGCAATGTTCTTTTGGATGAGCTCATCAAGCACATCTGGAATCATACTGTTGTAGAAGCTCTCGCCCCTTTCCTCAATTTTTATGTCCAGAAGCCGATAAATTTCCTCGAACTCTTGACGGCTGACTTCGCAAATCTGCTTCCATTTTGCGGTCATCTCTTCGTCACCCGCCTGTAGCTTCACAACAGCAGCCTGCGAACGAAGTTTGAATTCTTCATCGCTATCGAAACGCAGCTTCGATTCCTTGTAAAAGGCTTGAAGATCACGGATCTCAAAGTCAGCGTCTGTCTTGTCGCTCAAGTGCGTGAGAAGCATCCCAAACTGCGTTCCCCAGTCTCCGACGTGGTTTAGTCTGACCGTCTCCACACCTATTGATTCAAGAGTCCGGCAAATAGTTTCCCCGATGATCGTGCTTCTTAAGTGACCGACGTGCATCTCTTTCGCTATGTTCGGTGAAGAGAAATCGACGACAGCTTTGCGAGCTGGTAAAGCATCTTGTCTTGCCAAGATCGTCACTTTCCCATCTTCAGAGTCGTGCACAATGTGAGCAAGCTGCTGAGCTAAGTGGGAGGTCGAAAACGTCACGTTGATAAAACCTGGCCCAGCAACAGAAGTAGAGGCAAACAAACCATTTTTGTTGTTCACGGCCTCAACAATAGCCTCGGCAAGAGCCCGAGGATTGGAAAAGGTCGCGTCTCCATTCTTCTTGAGCTCTGCAAATATCTGCATAGCGCTGTTGCACTGATAATCGCCGAGACTTGGGTTAGAACACTCGGTGACGTTCATCTCGACGTGGATGTCAGGAGGCAGAACTGAGGTGACCGCCTCAGTGAAAGCGTGCTTTACTGTGGAACGGAGACTGTTATTACTAGTCTCAATAGCTGTGTAAATGGTGACATGGGGTGGGATGTAAGAGATATGCCAAAATATCTTGTTTCAAGTCGTACTTACAGCGCGTTCGCACATTTGAGCGAGACTTTCGGAAGTAATAAAACCGGGGTTGCACTTTCAGTGGTGGGAACGAAACCGTGTGCGAAGCGTTGGCTTCTGATGGATCGACGCACCTTGAGAATCGAGTGCAAACGCTCTCGTGCGCGCTTTAGTCACCCGCATTTCCACACGAGGACGCATTCGACCTCCTTTCCCCAGCGCTAACAGAGCACTGGAAGTATGGCGACCGCATAACCGGATGGTCGGGGTGTGAAGAGGCATGGGCTGTCACGCTTTTCAGCGGCTTATCCCTTCGATCAGTATGAGAGTCGACTCTGAACGCGCAGGGTCGAGGCCGTGCCGATCGAATGTATGATGGATGGAACAGGACTGAGTACCCGACGCCGAGTGCAAGGCGCGACTGCACGAACTTATCCTTTTCAGCAGCCAGTCGGTCGCGTCGGTCGGTCTCTTCTAGATCTATCTTCAACTCTTTTATTTATTTATTCAGCAGCAGCGAGCAGCAGCAGCTATTTAATATATCTACTAGCTAGCTAGCTAGCACCTAGCAGCTAGCAGCGCATGCACTACGAAAACGAATTTTCTAAAAACGTTCTATTTTTTTCTTAGAATTTCAACGTTATTAGAACGTTTTTAGAAATTCGTTTTCGCATATGTACCTTGTAGCTAGTAATAGTAGTGATAGATCGATGCAGCACGCATGCATGCATGCATGCTATGCGTGCATCAGCAGCACGCATCCATAAATAAATACAGTGAAATAAAAAGCTTATTAGCCACCACTGACAACTCGCTCGCTCAGGGGAACAGTCATGGGGACGCCGCCCAATGGGGATGATGGGCTGCGGAAAGCTTTCGAGGCTTTCTTGTTGAAGCACCATGCGCGTGATCTTTACGAATTGATACTTGTGGTGGAACGTAATGAACCGTCTTCACCGCCAAGTTTGCACGTCGAGTGAGTAAGCATCGAATCGCTAACGTCTTCCGACGATTCACCCGGTCTTTCTTTTCTGCTGTCTCCTCTCTGCTCATCGCTAAACGATCTCCTATGATCCCGCAGCTCGCTCGAGCTTCTCTCCGCGATGCCGAGACTCGTGAATTTCATCTTCTCAAGGCCTCGAGCGATACTCCCACTTTTGGACGCAGCTGCAGTCTCTGCTCAGGAAAGAATCTACAGCAGCAGCACTTTTCTTGAACCTCACCCGTCAGAAGAAGAGTCTGAGGGAGAACACGGAGGGCATCCCGGCAGCATCAAGCGAATGGTGCGGGTGAGAATAGACTTTCACCGGCTTTCATGTCCAGGCGTTTCACCTGCTGTTAATCACATTCGCTCTCGGCACACTGGACGTTTGCTCACACTCTACGGTACTGTAACTAGACTGGGCACTGTTAAGTCTCACGAGGTAGAACAGCTCATGGAGTGTACCAGTTGCGGGCTGCGCTTCCTTGTTTCATGCGACAAAGACGTCAACAAGCCAATAGAGCTACCAACAATATGTCCATCAGCTGGTGATCAGCAGACAAAACGTTGTAAAAACACTTCGTTCCGTGCAGTCCGTGCCGCACGACCTGTTGTAAGCGACTATCAGGAGCTGCGCATCCAGGATCCCGTCGACCGAACCCAGAGCTCTTTTGGTGCTTCATGGATTTTGGCACAACACTACTCTTCCTTGGGGGCAAATGCATACGAATTTTCCCGTGAAAAGACAAAGTCAAGATCTTCGGTATCGATTGCGACGGCCTCACATGCGTTGTTAGTTGTTCTTGAAGACGATCTTGTTGATAAGTGTCAAGCAGGCGATGACATTTGTGTCACTTTGGTTGTACATTGGCGGTGGCATCGGGCAGTTCGCGATCAAAGGGCGCAGCTTGAGCAGATTGGACATGCAACATCGCTTCAAGTGTTGAACAAACAACCTGGTTCTCTGTCAGGCACCGGTGATGAGGAGTTAGCATCAATCGCATCTTTCTGGAACGCATTCAAAGGATCAAGTGTCTCGAAAGCAGAGAACAAAGATATGCATCGAATTCCACTCGGACCATTACACGGGAGAAACATCATCTTGAAAAGCGTATGTCCCCAACTCCACGGACTAAAGACAGTCAAGCTTGCTTTTCTGCTCGCCCTTTTAGGTGGTGTTCCACGCTCCGAACCGGACGGTGGAGCTACAGTTAGGGGTGACAGTCATTTACTTATCGTTGGTGATCCTGGCATGGGAAAGTCACAGCTTTTGCGGTATGCCGCACAAGTTGCACCGAGGTCTGTTCTAACTTCAGGAGTGGGGTCAACAGCTGCTGGGCTTACCGCCGCAGCTGTGAAATGTGACGGCAGTGAAGGTTGGATGCTCGATGCTGGGGCCCTGGTTCTCGCAGATGGTGGAATCTGCTGCATCGATGAATTCGACACCATCAGCACGGGGGAAAGAGCAGCTATTCACGAAGCGATGGAGCAGCAAACTGTCTCCTTTGCGAAAGGAAGCATAGTGGCCACGTTGCAGACTCGCTGCTCAGTTTTTGGGGCTACGAATCCAAGGGGGATGAAGATTGATCCTAACGAGTCCCTGTCCCATAATACTGGTCTAGCACCACCCTTACTCTCTCGCTTTGATTGCGTGTTCATACTGCAGGATGACAAGGACCCAGACCAGGACAAGTTGATGTCGGCTCATATGCTTGCTTCATACTGTGCGGAGAGTCTCTCTTCTTGTAAGGTTGCGTCGGCACAAGCAAACATATTTCCATTAGAGGATGCCGTGTTTGTGAAGAAACGCAAAACGTCAGCCTCAGACATCCAGCAAGGGACTCTCCGTTCCTTGGAAACCGTAAAGAGTACACGTCTGAGGCGATACATCTCACTGGCAAGGTGCGCGTTAAAGCCAAAACTTACGCCAGAAGCTGAAGCGCTTATACGCGGCTACTTCCAGCTACGTCGCCAGCAGGAAGATGATCCGAAGGGGCGACCTACGATACGCATGATAGAGAGTTTGATACGATTGACCCAAGCACACGCGAGACTGATGTGGATGGACGAGGCACTTCCTCGAGATGTCATGGTCGCGATTGAAGTAATCGAATCTTCTAATCTAGACGGATCACGGAATGAAACAAATGAGAGAGATCCCGAAGAATACTATAGACACAAAGAGCGACGCCTTATAAGAAAGATATCCAAGTGCGTATAAAGACAATTATAGCCTTTATAGGTTCATGAGGTTGGAACACAATGATTGCAGCTTTCTGCGGTTCGAAAAGTACCCAACTCGATGATGAGGAGTCATGACTCAGCCACAGACGGTCAGCACAAGTGTTGACGATTCGTTGTGTTAGTTTGTTAATACTATTAAATCGGAGGAGAACGTCGGTGTCAATACTGCACTGCTTCTGTACTGCAAAAAAAGTGCTACCTCTCGACGTCGATCAGCACGATTTGAGCATGCCCTCGAGGTTGTAACAAACCATGAAAGTTCACTTCACTCTTGCTCGTCCAGTCCCTCCAGGGCTGAGGTCAGTTCTTCCGCGCTTAAAATCCGAAAGGGAGTATCTTTGCTTCCTACCACCGCAACGCTGCATGTCTTATCTGTCAAAGGATCTGTGGAGGCCTCCCTGAGAGCGCGAAGCGCGAGCTTGACTAGCTGATCTAGAGAAAGTGCTCCAAGTTTATCGACGTTTCTCTCAAGGTACGTTTTGGACGCTTGAGATCTGGCACCTATGGCGGCAGCGATGTGTTCGTATAAATTTCCCGAGGGACACGTTTGAAAGAGATGCGATCCCTGCTCGTCGACTCCCGCAATGAGCATTCCGACGCCAGAAGGGCGAGCTCCTGCTCTCTGTGTCGAGATCTGTGATTTGTCTGCCACACGGCCAGCTAATCTCGCAACTTCAACTTGTGACTCAAACGTGAACTTATGGGAAATACAATCATTGCGCAAGGCCTTGGTCGCCGCGGTACCATCTGCAGTTAATCCAGATATAGCGATCCCGACATTGTCGTCGATCCTGAAAAGCTTTTTCTGCGAAGATGACAGCTCAGACGTGGCACGCTTCAAGGTCGCAAGCACGACAAATTCATCGTTCTGGACAAGGGATGAAGAGGGAAATTCGCTCAGATCTGGAAAGTAGTCGAGAGGGACACAGCGACAGGGAAGATCAAGATGCGTTCATCGTCCGTGTATAGTTCGTAAATACGTACCTTGCATCCGATTGCTGCCCCGCCTTGTTTCACAGCTTCCATCGCATCTGTTTCGATATGGTGAGAGTGAGGTCAGAGGTTGTTTCAAATAGCGCTCGAGTCCTTTAATCGGATCTGTCGTTTCCAGAGTTAGGGGGGCTGCGCTTACATTCGACTTGATGAAGCCTGCCTTGCGGGCTCCAGGTTAGAACATCTTGATCGTATTGATTGCGAAACATGCTGCACGCCCGCCTGTTGTGACGTGGGGCGCAGTGTGTCGGAAAGTGCGCGGACCGTTGTGGCTGCGGCCGTAATACTGGTGTACATAAATATATTAATAATGCTGGCTGCGTGCTGCTAGAAGATAGACATGAGTACATAATACGATCGATATTAGCTGCTGCTGGATTATTATTATTATTACTACGTACGAAAACGAATTTTCTAAAAACGTTCTAAAAACGTTCTAAAAACGTTCTAATTTTAAGAAAAAATAGAACGTTTTTAGAAAATTCGTTTTCGTAGTGATATGTATGGTGGGACGGAGGAGGGATAGGAGGAGCTAGCAGCACGCACTTGCTTAGTTGTTTGTGCAGACTGCGCTTGCCAGACTCGCGTGCACATCGTTGTGGAAGCCTCTTCGTCATGACGCCCGACGTACTCGCTTCGGCTTCTGCGATTATTTTACTTCTATCACTCGCCGCATTGACCCTGCTTAGGGTATTGAGCAGTGGCAAGGACACCACTCACAAGGTTCGATCTGACGGTGAGGATAAAGGTGACGTCGACGGACACGAACTTAAACTCGTGATCCTTTACGGAACACAGACAGGGACTTCAGAGAGATTCGCCAAAGAAGTCGAAGAGGAAGTGCGGCAGAGATATGGCAAAGCTGTCCGTGTGCAAACGTCCGATCTGGAAGCCGTCACATCCGACAGGGCCGAGGATGTTCTCTTGGAAGGCAGTATGGGTGATGCCAGAGTCCTGCACGTTTTTCTCCAGTCCACATACGGAGATGGTGAGCCAACTGATGCTTCATCAGAATTTGTGTACTGGGCCCGTGATCTTGCTGACGATGGCCGCATGCCAGATCTTTTCAAAGCGATCACGTACTGTGTGTTTGGATTGGGGAACAGCTCGTACGAGCACTACAACGCGGCAGCAAAACTGGTAGACAAATCCCTGCACGCTCTCGGGGCCTCGCGCCTCCTTGAACTGCACCTAGGGGATGATGACTGTACGTTAGAGGACGACTTTCAAGGGTGGCGGGAAGCGTTGTGGAACGCAATGGAAACACGTTATGGTATCTGCGCTGAAGATAACCTCTCGAGTGGAGGTGAAGCCAGATCATATCACGTTTCCACGGTATCAAAACAAGATGCAGTTGCAGCCGAACGCTTGGAGAGCGAAGCGATGTCCAAACGACCGATCAGCAGTCTCACATCCCAGTCTTCACCTTATGCCGCCTCGATTGTTCTGGCGAAAGAGTTACATTCGAAAGCCTCCGAGCGCAGCTGTGTGCATGTCGAATTCGACATCTCTGGTACCGGTATCAGCTATCAGCACGGTGACCATCTTGGGGTTTTTGCAGAAAATATGTTCCCGGTTGTGCAGAGAGCCGCTGCAAGCCTGAAGTTGCCACTGGACCATTCCTTCACTCTATCGATGCCCGATGATGCACCTGCTTCCCTAACGCAACCGTTCCCGACGCCTTGCACGCTCAGAACAGCGTTAAGCAGATATGCCGACTTGCTCAACCCTCCTCGGAAAATTGCTCTTGCCGCTCTGGCATCTGTCGCAACAGACGCCTCCGAGAAGGCACGACTTGAACATCTTTCATCGACTGCGGGAAAGCATGAGTATGCTTCATACATTACGGATCCCAGCCGAAGTTTAATCGAGGTACTCGAGGCATTTCCATCCGCCGTGCCGTCTCTTGGCTTATTTTTCGGTGCAGTGAGTCCTCGACTTGCCCCGCGTTTCTATTCAATTTCATCCAGCCCACTGGTTGATCCTGATGTCATCACGGCGACAGTGGCTGTTGTGCGTGGCGATACCCCGACAGGCCGGCTCCACGAAGGAGTGGCTTCGACCTATCTGTCGCGTTTCGTTTCACGCAATAACGCGCGTGGGGAAGAGAAGGTGAAACGTGAGATGAGGACCGAGCGAGTTCCAATTTTTGTGCGCTCAAGCACGTTCAAGCTCCCGAGTGATCCGTCAGTCCCTATTGTTATGATTGGTCCGGGAACTGGATATGCTCCTTTCAGAGGTTTCATCCAAGAGCGCTCTGCCCTCGCAAAAGCAGGCAAACTGCTTGGGCCTGCTCATCTCTTCTTTGGCTGCCGTGACGAGAGTAAAGACCATATTTATCAGGCCGAGATGACAGATGCTGTTGCTTCGAAAACCTTGAGCTCGCTGAATGTTGCTTACAGCCGGGCAACAAGCGATCGAAAACTCTACGTGCAGGACAAGCTCATGTCCGCTGCAAAGGTGATATACGACATCATGAAGGGGAAAGTGGGAGGAAATGAAGGGAGTATATATGTCTGTGGCGATGCGAAGGGAATGGCACGAGATGTGCACCGTGCCTTACACAGCATTCTCATGTCAGAAGGCGAGTACGCCGCTCATGAAGCCGAGGAGATTGTTAAACGTCTTGCTGATAACGGGCGGTACCATAAGGACGTCTGGTGAGAATTCCGCTGGTCTCAGAAAGGTCGATTTGAACAGATAGCATCTTTCTTTCGACCTTGAAAAATAGAATAGTCTAGCTAGAGCTAGCGATGTGTCATCGCACACTAAGCCTCACGAACAAGCGCATCGTGGTCGTCCTCCACGAATCCTTACGTCAACTCAATATTCTAATGGGCAAGCAACAGCCAATGAACCCCACGCAGTAGCCTTATGGGCAGCCGAGGTCGCAGCTGATTTAGGTTGCCCCCAGCTGAGGGGTCAGCTGAGGACCCCAGCTGACCCCAGCTGAGGGATACTTGACGGTAAGTGACATATTTTGACATTGGATATCACTGCTTTCAATCACTTGGAACGTGGCCTTCAGTCAAGTCTTCCTGAAATATCCATGTTCTGGCCCAGTACGACGGAGCCAAGCGGACCTGTGGCTGGCATTTTGGAGCTGTGACAAAGAGCAAAAAAAAAATTTTATCTCCAGAACACACCTCATGTAACTGTTTGCTCATACGATTTCGCCGATTTGTTCGCCGAATTGTTCCCCGAATTGTACCCCGATTGTTCCCCGAATTGTTCCCCAATTGTTACGCGAATTGTTCCACAGTTCTCCCCAATTGTTCCCCATTCGGCGAACTACTCATTGAACCGGAAATTACAACTAGATAGTCACTGAATGCATAACATTGTGACTAATTGCTTGTCAAGTGACATCTAGCGGATTTAGGTCGCCCCCCCGGGAAGGACACAAAGTACCCGCGTGTGCGGGATGATTTTTTGAATGGATACTTCTTATTATTTAGAAAGGGGCTGCTGGACACCATTTTCACCGTATTGGCTCTCATGGTCAAATGGTTACGATATCTGCCTTCCAAATTTCAAGATGCTAGCAGAGGATCCGAGTTCGATTCTCGGTGGGAGCACAGGCACCTGGAAAATTTCCGGGACCACTTTTTCTTTTTTTCATGAGACGACCACGACCAGACCTTTTGCTTTCAAATTCGAGATCCGCTGGTCAGTTCGGTCCGCGCTCTCCCAAGACGATGGCAGGGAAGAAAAAGAACTGTAACTGTCGCAATTCTAGATGCTTGAAACTGTAAGCAACTTATCGTGAAACCGCTCTCTATCATCGTGCATCACTGACCGCTCTACTCGCACTTGGCGAACAGGTACTGTGAGTGCTTCGCCTCGGGACTCCATTGCAACAGCTGCAACTGCTCCAACTGCTGCAACAATCTAGAGAACGCCGCGGTTCGGCAAGAAGCAGTCGAGGCGACCCTTGAACGCAACCCGAATGCATTTCGCCCCAAAATAGCGCCGAATCCGGGTGCTGCAGAAGACGCCGACGGCGCTGGACGACACAATAAGGTCGGGATTCGTATTCCTCTCTCCAAGTCTCGCATATTCCCACCCACTTGCGCGTGTTTAAACAAGTCTAGTCTGGTGTCTAAACTATCTCGCGTGTTATGAATTCAGGGGTGTCACTGCAAGAAAAGCAGTTGTCTCAAGAAATATTGCGAGTGCTTTCAAGCGAACATCTTCTGTGCAGATATTTGCAGGTATGCCGCGTTGTCCTTCAGCGAAATGCTAAGTCAGGTCGAGCAAAGTTCGTTTCCCTTCTCACGTCACAATTTTTTTCGTCGCAGATGTGTTGACTGCCAAAACTTTGAAGGATCCACTCAGCGTATGTTGACAACCGCTAAAGCCGCCCGAAACGTCCAGCTGACGTCGCCCAGAAAGGTAAACACGACTCCAAAAAAATGCGAGCTCATCATAGTCAAGTGATAGTCAAGTGCTCTTAAGTTTGCCATTTTTCTCCTGACGTCCGTTTTCTCCCCACCTCAACTTTACGCCGGTAAACACAAGGGCATATCGGCTGGCCCTGCTTCAGGGCCACACACGGACACACAGTTCGAAAACAGCAAGAACACTGCCGATTTTGCCTGTGTGAAGGTACGTTCGAAACATCGTTCTTCACTATCTGTGTTCTTCCCCGAAATATTACCTGGACCTCAAACTGAAACCTGACGTCCAACTCTGATAAACACAACAGGGCAAGCGAAATGTCGAGGAGATCGTTCTAACAGAAGACGTTGATGAAGTTCTCCATTCAGTGCTGCAGGTGAGTATTTTGCTGATACGCCTGCTCCGTCACATTTTCTATGCTCGATACTCATCTATGAAATATCGTTCTTGTCTGCGCAGGTCGATGCCAATAAGTATTTGGCGCCTCACCCTTCAGATCGCGCCCCTCAGCGTCAGCGGTTGGAGGGAAAAGTTTCTACGCTCGGAAAACTCAAGAACGCAGACACGCGGATGTCTCCAGCAACACAGGCACTGCTTTGCGACGAGAGCGAGAAGTTGTTCGCATCTACCAGCCCCCGAGGTACAGATCGCGACAAAGTCCTCGAGGTTGGTGTCAAAACTGGTGACCGAGTACATACACAGGCTTCGAGTGAGACTCCGACGAAGAGTGAGGAGACGATTCTACTCGGGCTCGCCCGGCAGCTGAAAATTATTGCGGGACGGCACTCGGGTGCTCAGACGACGAATTCATGATGTTATTCGACGTTATTTCTACGTCCAAGGTAGAACATCATCCGTTTGATGGTAGTACACTGTAACCCTTTCCCCATAGCCTCGGGTTTAGATCATTTAGTCTGAAAGTTGAGAATCTGTCAGCTTGTCGCGTGTACTTCGATCTCAAACTTACCCCTGACTATCTTTAATCAAATACGTGCTGCGGCATAGCATGCTACGACATTCTCAAAGTAATTTTGCACATAGCAGCTGCAACAATGGGAACATGCAACATGCGATGCATGAAGATACCACATAGATTGTGTTCATATCTTCTATCGAGAAGCAAGCGAGCTAGACTGAGGGTGTTCGACTGCGTCTTGGAGACAAAATAAATAATAGATAGCTAGTAAATAATAATAAGTTATTATTTCAACAGATAGACGTAGCTACTAGCTAGCTAGTCGCAAGTTGCGAGTGTCGAATCGCTTCGGGCGTAACGCTTGAACTTAATGGACCGCCACGTTCTATAGTCCTATGAACGAGCCATGACTTTTCGACATATGTGCCGGTTCACTTTCAATTACATGTCCCCATATCTATCAGGCGTGAACTTCGAGGCAACTGAGCTAGACGCTCACACCTGTTCTTGCAGGTTCCCAGGTTATAGCCTCACTCATATACGTTGACTCTTCTCACTTATCCCCTGCACCTTCTTTGCTACCGCCGTCTTTACAGCTGGCCGAGGACTGATAACTCTTTTCTTCATGTCACCAACATCAAATGATACCAAGGACATCAGTGTGGTGCGTTCCACACCCCAAGGTTAAGCCCTCGAGTGGAAAACGAACGCGACAACTGTTTCTCGCTTCCTTTGGCTTGGACCTTCGCACGTAGAAGATCACTCCTCTGAACATCAAGGCTACTAAATGTCTTTCAATCATTGAGAAGATGTCTTGTACAGCTGTAATCGGCATCATGCCGTTGTCTCACATGATCCAGCTAACCACGCGGCCCACTGACACCTCAACGTGCTTCCTCACTCACAGGAACTACTCTGCTGTGACCCTCACGTCGCTCGACGAGCAAGCCAACACAGGCGTAAACGGCGTCGACAAACAACCAGTCTGAATGATTTCTTTAACCCTCCGAGGGAAGTGTATGAGCGCGCATCATGCTACTTTACGCAGAGTACGGAAAGTATAGTCTATCACACACAAACTTCATTCCTTCACTCTATCGATGCCCGAT
>VIAZ01000004.1:0-16835 GCA_009618195.1 Micromonas sp. SAG8
TTTCAGGGTAGCAGGATTTGAACCTGCGACCACCTGTACCCAAAACAGGTACGCTTCCAAACTGCGCTATACCCTGACATATTCTACAGGATTCGAACCTGTGACATTCAGCTTAGAAGGCTGATGCTCTATCCAGCTGAGCTAAGAATACATCCCTTTTTAAAGATTCTTATAAGCCGAGTTCTGTTCACCATGATTGTTTCATGATTTTTGTCCATTTATCTGCATAAATACTCGTGTATTATGTCAAGCAACTTTTTTGTTTTGCTTCTGATAGGGTTTTATTTTCGTAAGTTTCCTCACATAGGTTTCATTTTCCCATTTCTGTAAAACTTTCCCAAAAATTTTTTTTGCAAGGGATTACCTTGTATCAAATTAAAAGTTCGGACTTTTCTCCCTTTTGCTACCAAGAGCGGACAAGTTTGAATCTCCAAAAAAAATTTAGGTTGAATTTATGCGGATATATATTAATGGTAAATTTTCTGTCTTCCAAACAGACGATATGGGTTCAATTCCCATTATCCGCTAAACTTTTTGCTTACTTGGTGAAATTGGTAAACACGACAGACTTAAAATCTGTTCCTTCTAGGTTATCGGTTCAAGTCCGATAGTAAGCACCAAAAATAGAAAAAAGAATGGCCACTCAATTAAAGGCAAAACCGTGTAAAAAATTTGGAGCTTTTTTATGGAACCATAGAAAAATGAATGAAAAACAACAAAAAGTTGTTCAACTTCAACGTAAAAAACTCAATACTAAAAAATTATCAAATTTTGCCATTAAATTTAAAGCAAAACAATTAGTTACTACACTCTATGGTCAAATTAGATTTCAGCAATTTAAGCAACTAAGTAAACGAAGTGAAAAGTATCAAGGAAAAGTTACTCATGTATTATTTAGTTTATTAGAAAAAAGGCTAGATAGCTTTTTAGTCCACTTAGGCTTTACACCAACCTTTGCTTCAGCAAAACAATTAATTAATCATAAAAAAGTTTACGTAAATAAACGACTTGTGACTTCCCCGTCTTTTTGTTTAAAACCAGGAGATATTGTTAGTTTTGCAAACGAAACCAAAGATTTAGTTGCAAGAAATATCCAACTTTTAGTAGTCCAACAAAAACAAAAGAAATTTCTTTTTTATAAGAAACTTCATGCAGAAGTAAATTATAAAACTTTAGAAGCAGTTCTTTTATTTTCACCCCAACAAATCCACTATCCTGTTCAAGTAGACCCTGAATTAGTTTTAAAAGCATTGCGGTAATTAATTTATATCAAGAAATCAAGCTATTTTTATTGCTTTTCTTGATATAAATTTCGAAGAACTACTAAAAATCCGCTTACTTCTAAACATAACAATACTTGCATTGTCACAAGAATTTGCAAAAATAAGTCAGGAGGTAAAACAAATGCTACAAATAAGCAACAAAAAAAAATAACTAAATTTTTGTGTTGTTTCCAAGTAAAAGCAACAAGTTTTGGAAGGCAGGTAAATCCGATGAAAAAAACCATTAATAAAACTTGGCAGCTTAGATAAAAATAACCGACAAAATTCAAGTAAGATAAAATTTTAGGCTGTAAAGTAAGTAATGGGTAATTTAAGTAATTTAGTTGAAATTTAAGAAAAAATGTGATTAAAGTTGTTAACCAATTTGTCAAAAATTTATACTGAATAAAAAAACTTAACAAAAAAAAATAAAGTCCAAATAAATTCGTACGAAAACTTTCAGTAAAGAAGAATGCTGGGTTCCAAAAACTCATAATTTGGTAAAAAAAAATGGGTGTACAAACAAAAAATGTTACAGATAAAGCTGTTAACCAAGAAGCTCCAAAAGCTTCAGCAACATCAGTATAGATAAACTGTACTTTTTCGTCAATTTGAGTGATTGGTAAACAAATAAACAAAATCCAAGTGGCACTATAATAAAAGTTTACCATCCCACAAGCGAAAGTTGCCAAAATTAAGTAATTGGTTCTACTTCCAGCTTCTTGGGTCATACGTTGTAAAACAGTCATATCTTTTGTCTTTTAAATGCGGACAGAGTGGGATTCGAACCCACGGTATTCAAATACATCAGTTTTCAAGACTGAAACCTTCAACCACTCAGACATCTGTCCAATGTGCGGAGGTAGGACTTGAACCTACATCGGTTAGGTTATGAGCCTAATAAGTTACCAGTTACTTAACTCCGCAAGATTATTAATAGGTGTAGTAGGACTTGAACCTACAACCAATAAGTTAAAAGCCTATTGCTCTGCCAATTGAGCTACACACCCTATTTTTTTGTACGGATAGAGGGACTTGAACCCCCACGACATTTTAGTCATCAGAACCTAAATCTGATATGTCTACCAATTCCACCATATCCGCATTTTTCATGGATTTTTGGTAAAAAAAAAAGCAGTCCATCAAAGAACTGCTTTTAAAGAGATTAAAATACGAAAAGAATTAAGAAAGCCATCATTAAAGCAAATAAAGCAATTGCTTCTGTTAAAGCAAACCCTAAAATTGCATACCCAAAAAGAGTTTTTGTTAATGAAGGGTTACGAGCAACTGAACTAATAAAAGAACCGAAAACAATTCCAATCCCAGCACCTGCTCCTGCTAATGCGATAGTAGCACACCCAGCTCCAATTAATTTTGCACCTTCTGCCATAAATTCTACCTTTTTTTATACCTACAAATATTTTCTGAATTTGTTTAATTACTAAACAACATGTATGTTTTTAGGGTTTTTAGACACGACGTCTTTTTTTTCGACGGCATCCGTTAAACGCTCTGGCGGAGAGTTCTTGGATTTGTAAAATTTTAATTTTGTGGTTAAAAACAGTTTTTAAAGATGCGTCTTTAGCATAACCTACTCCACGGAACTTTACTGACAGTTTATCAATAGAATTTTGTACGCAAAAAGAAAGAACTTTTTCTGTTGCAGCTTGTGCAGCATAACTTGAAGCTTTTTTCGATCCTTTAAAACCTAAACTCCCACTGGACACACAAGATAAAGTGTTCCCTTCCAAGTCAGTTAAATTAACAAAAGTGTTGTTTAATGTGGTTGAGATACATAAAATACCAGTTTGTTGAATTTTTTTTTTCTCAATCATAGCTACATTTTTTTTTATGGCCGAACTAATTTTTTTGCACTTTTTGCATTTGTATGTGTTCGTTGGCCCCGCAAAGGTAAATGTTGGGTAACACGGAGTCCTTTATAACAACCAATTTGAATAAATCGCTCAAAGTTCCCTTTTACTTGTTTTTTTAACTCATTTTCTGTTAAATAGTAATACTGTACAATTCGACTCAGTTTATCAATTTGTTCTACTGATAAATTACCAACTTGTAGGTTTGTTTGGAAGCCTAATTGGTCGCAAATTTGGTTTGCAAGAAAAGAATTAATCCCATAAATTTTTTTTAGCTCCTTTCGAACCAAACATGAAGAGTTCATTTTTTTCTGGAGTAAAAATACCATATAAAAACTATTTTTTTTTACCTTCCTTTAGAGACAATTTTGTATGTGCAAGTTTCAAACCTTTCCCTTTATAAGAATCAGGAACTTTTAATGATTGGAGTTGAGCAGCAATTTGGTAAAGCCTTTTTTTATCAATTCCAAATAAACAAATTGTATTTGCTTTGGGTAAGAAGACTTGCACATCAGTTGGTACAATGAAATCTACTCCATGGCTAAAGCCTACTTTTAATTGAAGGGTATTTTTTACTAATTGAACTTTATACCCAATACCAATGCATTCAAGTGTAACTAAAAATCCTTGACTTAACCCAGTAAAATATTGTGAAATAAGGGAGGTTAATGAATTTAGCAAAATTTTGCCTTTTGGTTGAGTTGTACTAATATTTAATAATTGACCTGTTGGAGCATTTGTCTCAATAGCGAAGAAACATTCACCTAATGTATCATGTTTTTTTAAATCTAAAGAAATTTTCCCTAATGGCCCTGTAAAAATTAAATTAGAATTTTCGAGACTTACATGAATCTTCGAAGGGATCTTTACTAATTGGTTAGTAATTTGGATAGATTTCATCTTTAATTTTTCTTTTTCTAAACTAAAACACTTGGCAAAGAACCTCTCCTCCAATTTTGTATTCAAACGCTTTTGCGCTTGGTAAAATCCCTTTGGAGGTAGATACAAGAACAAGACCTAACCCTTGTTGATACAAGTTTAATCGATTCCATGGTTTATACACACGTTGGCTTGAACGTGAAACTTGTTTTAATTCGTGAATTGCAGGGACCCCATCAATGTATTTTAAAATAATTAAAATAGTTTTATTGCTTTTTTGGATACCTTGGATATAACCATGGACTAAAAGAACGTTTAAAATATTCCAACAAAAATTCGAGTAAGGGACAAGAACAATTTGTTTTCTTGCAAGTTGCCCATTTCGTAAAGTTGTAAACATTTGACTCAAAAGTTTCATTAATATAGATATTTTTTACCAACTAGATTTTGTTGCTCCTTGGAGTTGACCTTTTGCTAACAATTGGCGAATCCAAATCCTAGACATTTTAAACTTTCGCAGTACTCCTCGACTGCGACCTGAAAAAACACATCTTTGTACAACTTGAGTTGTACTAGATTTTTTTGGTAAAGCGTGTAATTTTAAAATATACT
Source organism: Micromonas sp. SAG8 (assembly GCA_009618195.1). NCBI lineage: Eukaryota > Viridiplantae > Chlorophyta > Mamiellophyceae > Mamiellales > Mamiellaceae > Micromonas > Micromonas sp. SAG8. Next base: position 4,625 of record VIAZ01000004.1, read on the forward strand.
CGTACCTTAGTTTTTGGGGTAAAGATTGGTTTTGAATTAAAGCTTTAAAAAATTTTCTTTGAATCTCTAACTTTTGGACTGCCCGACGCTTTGCCGAGTCTTTTTTGTCAAAATTCGCCATGCAATTGACTTTTTTAAAATACCGGGAATTGGAAACTGCTTACAAGAACTTTTGTATGCTGCACAGTTTTACCCGTTGTAGAAATACTACAAGAGCAACCTTCAAGAAAATCAAAAAGATCAGTATTATTTTGGATTTCATTACATTTTAAAAATGAATCAAGCCCAAAATCTACTCTGTTCTGTTCAACTTTTGCAATATTTGTTTGTGTTTGTGGTTGCATTCTTGGGAACATCTCAAGACATGCCTTGGTAAAAAACTGATTGAAAGCTTCTTTTCGGAGAGTTACGGAGCACCCGATTGGGGCATTTTTTTTTACATGAAAACTTGCAATGGATTTTGTAGACCGTAAAATGTTTGGTCTTTGTCCAGTCCAAAGAAGCAGGGCGACAAAATAAGGTAACATTACAAGTTTTTCAGCATGAATAAACTGATTTGTTAAACTAATATGAGCTTTTAACAGTTTTGGGCATTCATGGATTGTGTTAACATCAAGTTTTAAAGCCATATCTCTCATTACAAGCTGTTCAGAAAATTGAAAATTAGTCATTCCGTTTCGACTTTTTTAAATAGATTAAATACTGAAGGATGATAAAGCTAAAACTTTACTTAAATTTTTGCTACGGAGTTCATAAGGTACCAAACTCTGGATACGTGTTCCAACTGGAGACATCTGCGCAGACAGAAGTGCGGCTGTATTTCGTTGAAATTTCAACGAACTCCCATCCTTACGATAAAGTGGAGCTTTTGTTTCTAGAATAACTGCTTTAAAAATTTGACCCTTTTTTACCTTTTGGGTTTGTTTTTTATTAAGTTCTTTTACAGTTACAAGAATGAACTCACCAATTCCGCCAATTCGTTGTTTTTTTTTATTTAAAACTTTAATACATACGACTTTTTTTGCTCCAGAGTTATCTGCTACATGCAGTTGTGAACCTACTTGGATCATAGACCATAATTTTTTTTTTTAAATACTCTCGATAAACTGAGTTTTGAGACAAAGTTTTTGTTGAGCAAGTTGGGCAGCTTGGGCAGCTAACTGAGCAGGAATTCCGTTTAATTCAAATAAAATTTGACCTTTTTTGACAGGACAAACCCAATGGTTAATAGACCCTTTACCTTTACCCATCCTAACTTCGGCTGGTTTTTGGCTAACCCCCAAATCTGGGAAAACTCGGATCCAAATTTGACCAGTTCTTTTAAGTTTTCGCGTCATGGCACGCCGTGCTGCTTCAATGCAAGCTGCAGAAAGGCGCCCGCAGTCTAAAGCTTGAATCCCATACATCCCAAAATTTAAGCTTTGCTTTTTAATCCCACTAACTTTTCGTTTTTGAAATTTTCTAAATTTTGTTTTTTTTGGTTGGAGCATTTAATAGTTTTTTTTTAAGATCTGTAACAAATCCAAACTTTTACACCTAAAATACCAAAGTTTGTAGAAGCTTTTGCTTCTGCATAATCCACTTTAGACGAAAAAACGTGTAAAGAAATTTTGCCAAATTTTGTTACTTCAGTTTTTGCCATTTCTACACCTTGTAATCTCCCCGAACATGAAATTTTAAACCCTTCAACAGTTGGATCTTTTTTTAAAAGAGTTTGAACAGTCCGAAAAATCTGTTTTACTGGTTTTTGTTGCTCAAGTGATCGGGCAATTGATTCAGAAAGAAATTTCGCACTTTTTGTTAGAGAATTTACTTTTACTGGCAACCAAACCATTTTTGTATTTGAATACTTTCCAGCAAGGCTCTCAATATGATTCATATAAAATTTCACATGGTTAATCACATTGGATTTTTGACCGTTAAAATTTTGAAAAAAAATAGGATTTTGACTCCCACTTTTTTCTTCAATAAATGATTGAAAAATAGTTTTTTTTAGAAATTTGTCCCATTCCAATTGGTTGGGTAAAAATGGCCAACGCTGAGATGTAATTGTTTGAAAAAAAAGTGTTGGTTCCAAATTCATCATTTTTTTTGTGAGTCTTTCATCAAAAATCCTGGGAGAACAGAAAAATGTGTGAACTTTAGATGTTGCAGGGAACTTTTGACAATAGGTTTGTGTGGCTTTGGTTCCAACTTGTGCAAAAACTTGATCAAAAAAAGTTTGCAGTTGTAGCTGATTGTGCAAAGTTTGGGAATACAATTTATTTGTATACCAAGAGGCTGTGAAATTTTTGTTTGTTTGTAGCCTTAGTGCAGTTGGAGAAATTTTTTGTCCCATATATTATTTTCTTTTCTCTTTTTTTTTATGCATTGGTTTTTTCCTTGTTAGCGCAAATTCACCAAATTTATGGCCAATCATCATTTCTTGCACTTGAAGTTCTACAAATGATTTCCCATTATGAATTAAAAATGTTTTTCCAACAAATTGGGGCAAAATTGAAGAAGCTCTTGACCAAATAACTTTTGTTTTTGATGAGAATACTTTTGGGTCAACAAAAGGGCCTTTCGACAGAGATCGTGTCATAAATTTTTGTATTTTTGCAAAAGTGGCGTAATTTGGTAGCCGCGTTACCTTGAGGTGGTAATAAACCTTGTTTGTGTGGGTTCAAGTCCCACCTTTTGCAATTTAAACACTTGTATGAGCTTTAAAACTACACTTTAATTGAATCCCATCAAGTTTAAGGAGTTTGATGCCGTCTAAAATAATTAAAAATGCAAGCGGATTTTTAATTTTAGTTAATCGGATACAAACTTGACAAGTCTTTAGTTGGACTTGTTCCCGGGATTTTTTATTTACGTGAGGTGATCTCAGTAAAGTATATTTTTTTAATTGCGTTGGTAAAGGTTGGACCGTAAGGTTCCAATCTTGCGATGTTTTTCTTTTCAATGTTTCAGCAAAAAAAATCACAAGTTGAGAAGCTTTTGTCACTAGCACTTGCTCGTGAGATTTCAAAACCAATTGAATTTCCATAAAAATAATGTTTTTGCAGCCTACGGCCGGATTTGAACCGGGGACCTTTCCCTTACCATAGGAATGCTCTGCCAACTGAGCTACGAAGGCATTGGAGATGACCGGATTTGAACCGGTAACTTTATGCTTGCAAAGCATACATTCTGCCAATTGAAGTACATCCCCAAAAGTTTCATAGATACTGGAGAAAATGGGATTCGAACCCATGATACAATATAATTGTACGTTGATTTAGCAAACCAAAGCCTTCAGCCACTCAGCCATTTCTCCACAAAAAGATTTAGATTATGTTATTTGAACAAAAAAAACTAAAAAATTTCACATTGAATTTTGGTCCCCAGCATCCAGCTGCTCATGGTGTATTACGGCTTGTTCTTGAAATGAACGGTGAAGTCGTTGAACGAGCGGATCCCCATATTGGTCTTTTACACCGAGGTACTGAAAAGTTAATTGAATATAAAAACTATATTCAAGCGTTACCGTATTTCGATCGGTTGGATTATGTTTCAATGATGGCTCAAGAACATGCTTATTCTCTAGCAGTAGAAAATCTTTTAGACTGCCCAGTCCCGCAAAGAGCCCAATATATTAGAGTTTTATTCTCTGAAATTACTCGATTATTAAATCATTTACTAGCGTTAAGTTGCCATGCAATGGATGTAGGTGCTCTTACACCATTTTTATGGGCTTTTGAGGAACGTGAAAAGTTAATGGAATTTTATGAGCGAGTATCTGGTGCGAGACTACATGCATCATATGTTCGACCTGGCGGGGTTGCCCAGGATTTACCTCATGGATTATGTGATGATATTCACACATTTTGCCAAACCTTTGCTTCTAGAATTGATGAAATGGAAGAAATGTTAACCCAAAACCGAATCTGGAAGCAACGTTTAGTTGACATTGGAACTGTAACAGCAAAAGATGCAATTGCTTATGGATTCTCTGGGGTAATGCTTCGTGGGTCTGGTGTTGCTTGGGACCTTAGAAAAACCCAATCTTATGAGGTATACGACTCATTAAATTTTGATATCCCAGTTGGATCTCAAGGTGATTGCTATGACCGCTATCTAATTCGAATTGAAGAAATGAGACAAAGTCTTAGACTGATTGCCCAATGCTTAAATAAACTTCCCCAAGGTCTTGTGAAAGTTGATGACAAAAAAATTTCGCCACCTTCAAGAAAACATATGAAAGAATCAATGGAATCTTTAATCCACCACTTTAAATTATTTACAGAAGGTTTTGTTGTTCCTGCGTCGGAAACATACGTAGGCGTTGAAGCACCTAAAGGTGAATTTGGTGTTTATTTAGTAAGTAATGGTACCAATAAACCGTACCGATGTAAAATCCGTGCCCCAGGTTTTGTTCATTTACAAGCCCTTGATTTTATGGCAAAACATCATTTACTTGCAGACGTTGTAACAATCATTGGGACCCAAGATATTGTATTTGGTGAAGTAGATCGATAATTTTGCTTATTTAGTTCGGGAAAAACGGGATTTGAACCCGCACCAACCGGCGTGACAGGCCGGGACTCTACCAACTAAGCTACTTTCCCTTAAAATTAGGTGTTAACGGATTCGAACCGCTGACATTTTCGGTGTAAACGAAATGCTCTACCAACTGAGCTAAACACCCAAAAAAATAAGTTTTATGATTGAATATGTACCAATTTTGTTGTACATTTTTGTAAGTGCTTTACTTTCTGGATTAATCCTTAGCTTATCTTTCTTTGTTGCTACGCAAAAACCTGACCCAGAAAAAACGTCGGCTTACGAATGTGGGTTTGATCCATTTGAAGATGCAAGAGCAAAATTTGATATTAGATTTTACTTAGTTGCAATCTTATTTATTATTTTTGATTTAGAAGTTACATTTTTATTCCCATGGGCTATTTCTTTAAGAAATATCGATTTATTCGGGTTCTGGACAATGATGATTTTTTTAATTATTTTAACTATTGGATTTGTCTATGAATGGCGCAAAGGTGCATTAGAATGGGAATAAAAGTCAAAGAGATTGGGAGACGAGCTCGTCTCCCAAATTTTTGACTTGGTTTATGCTTTAAATTGTTTAGTAAATTTATCACATAACTCAGCAAGTTTCGACATTGTTTGATCAGATAACGATCCTTCAGATTTAATTGTTTGTAATAAAGAAGAATCAACAGTTTTTAATAACCCTTCTTCATATGAAGCAATCTGTGACACTTCTAATGAGTCTAAATACCCTTTAGTTGCAGCAAAAATAACTACAACTTGTTGTTCTACACTCATTGGCACAAATTGGCCTTGCTTTAAAACTTCAGTCAATCTTGATCCACGATTTAATAAATATTGGGTTGCTGCATCTAAATCTGATCCAAATTGGGCAAATGCTGCAACTTCACGGTACTGGGCGAGTTCAAGTTTTAATGAACCTGACACTTGCTTCATAGCTTTAAGTTGAGCAGCTGATCCAACTCGACTTACAGATAAACCTACGTTAATCGCTGGTCGAATTCCTTTGAAAAACAATTCCGTTTCTAAAAAGATTTGTCCATCAGTAATTGAAATTACATTCGTAGGAATATAAGCAGATACGTCACCTCCTTGTGTCTCTACAACTGGAAGAGCTGTCATTGATCCACCACCTACTTCATCAGACATTTTTGCTGATCGTTCTAGTAAACGTGAGTGTAAATAGAAAACATCCCCTGGGAAAGCTTCACGACCAGGCGGCCTTCTAAGCAGAAGAGACATTTGTCTGTACGCAACGGATTGTTTACTTAAATCATCATAAATAATTAAAGCGTGCATCCCATTATCTCTAAAATATTCTGCCATTGCGCACCCTGAATAAGGTGCAAGAAACTGAAGTGGGGCAGGATCCGATGCTGTCGCTGCTACAATAATTGAGTAGTCTAAAGCATTTCTATCTTGAAGAACTTTTACAAGTTGGGCTACAGTTGAACGTTTTTGTCCTACAGCTACATAAACACAATACAGTTTTTTTGATTCATCGTTTGACTCATTAATATATTTTTGATTCAAAATTGTATCAATTGCAATCGCTGTTTTCCCAGTTTGGCGGTCTCCAATAATAAGCTCACGTTGACCGCGACCAATTGGTACAAGACTGTCAACTGCTTTTAATCCAGTTTGCATTGGTTCATGCACAGATTTTCTAGCAATAATTCCAGGAGCTTTTAATTCAACACGTCGAGGGGTTACATTAGGGATTGGGCCTTTCCCATCAATTGGGTTTCCTAACCCATCAACTACACGTCCAAGCATACCTTTTCCAACTGGGACATCTACAATAGATCCAGTTCTTTTTACGATGTCACCTTCACGAATATTTGTGTCACTTCCGAAACAAACAATTCCGACATTGTCGTTTTCTAGATTAAGCGCCATTCCTTTAATTCCACTGTCAAATTCGACCATTTCTCCAGATTGAATTTTATTTAATCCATAAACACGCGCAATCCCATCTCCAACTGAAAGAACCCTTCCAATTTCGTCAATATTTAAATCTGAATAATGGTTTGAAATACGTTGCTCAAGTAAATTTGATAATTCCATTGCTGAAAGACTCATAAATATGTATTTTTTTTGATTTTTACCAATTGGTTAGTTAAATACTTCAATAAAATAATTAAAATTTTTGCGGGATTACTTCCCAAGGACTTCGAAATTCAAATTTTCTGAATTGTTGAGCAAGTTCAACCGGCTCAGCAATTACTCTTTTTTTCGAATCATCGTACTTAAATTCAAGATACCCTGAAAGTGGGAAATCTTTCCTTAAAGGGTGGCCTTCAAAACCATAATCTGTAAGAATTCTTCTTAAATCAGGGTGGTTTAAAAAACAAATTCCAAACATATCCCAAGTTTCCCTTTCAAACCAATTAGCAGAAGGGAAAAGATGTGTAACTGAGTCAATTGGGGTTGTTTCAGCACTTTTAACTTTTACCCTAATTCTCTGATTTTGTTGAAGACTCAATAAGTGATAAACAACTTCAAATCGAGAACTTCTTGAAGGATAATCAACAGCAGTTAAATCGACTAACATTTTAAACTGAGTTGTTGAGTGTTGTTGCAAAGTTTCAAGCACTGGAAGAATAAAAGATGCATTTTTTAATACAATTGTAAGTTCTCTAGACTGGACAACTACTTTTTGAACCCATTTTGGAAAAAGAAGCAAGAGTGAGCTGTTCATGATTCAAACCATTTTTTTACAATAAATAACTAGTTTTACCTGTTATACCAAAGAAGAGTGGTTTTGTTCTGTGCAATTTTCTTCTGCAGTTGTAACAAACCGTAAAGCAAAGCTTCAGCGGTTGGTGGGCATCCAGGTACGTAGATATCAACAGGAACAATACGATCACACCCCCTAACTACTGAGTATGAATAGTGATAATAACCTCCACCATTTGCGCAAGATCCCATAGAAATTACCCACCTAGGCTCAGGCATTTGATCATAGACTTTTCTGAGTGCTGGGGCCATTTTATTTGTGAGTGTGCCTGCCACAATCATTACATCTGATTGCCGTGGACTTGGACGAAAAATCATTCCAAATCGATCTAAATCATAACGAGCTGCTCCTGTATGCATCATTTCAACTGCGCAACAAGCTAAGCCAAAAGTCATCGGCCAAAGAGATCCTTGACGGGCCCAGTTAATTAAGCCATCAACTTTCGAAATAATGTATTCACTAGAAGAGGCTTGACGGTTAGAAAAACTTGATTCCATAACACAAGATTTTTTCGCCTTCTCTCCCAACTGAATAAAAACATTCGTTGGCATAGAGAAAACATTTATGAAAAAAAAGACTATATGACAACTTTTGAAGATCCAATTTTGCTTTTTTTGCAATTTAAAAGTTTTCAAACGAATCAAATGAATGATTTTAAAGCAAAACTTTCGAAAATTGACCCAAATGTAAGTTTACACCTTGCAAATAAATTCAGCAATTTTCCCTATTTTTGTAAAAGTTCAACATTTATTTTAAGTTTACCAAATGTATCTTACTTAGAACAAATTTTTGTTGACGAGGAATTAAAAGAAAATAGTTTTATTGGACTAAAGTTTACCAAACTAGAATGCATTTTAATTGGAGTAATTTTTCAAAATAAAAAGGTTAACTTAGACGAAGTGAAAAAATTATTTAAACTTAATTTATCCAGTTTTCAAATGTTGACTACATTAGCAAAAACAAATAGACTTGTTCCATTTTTAAAATCACGCCTAACTTTTCTCCCAATTCTCTTAAAGGCGAATAACGGGAATTGAACCCGTATTTCCAGAGTCACAGTCTGATACTTTGACCAATTAAGTTATATTCACCATGAAAGGTTAGAGACGGAATTGAACCGTCATTCTAAGATTTGCAATCTTATACATTACCATTATGTTATCCAACCAAAAACGTTGTTTCTTTTATGAATTGCCTTAGCTTTTTAACTTGCTCGACGCTTTTGTTTTTATTAGGAATTTGGGGGATTTTCTTCAATAGAAAAAACATCGTAGTCATGCTTATGTGCATCGAACTCATGCTATTGGCCGTTAATCTCAATTTTCTCATCTTTTCTGCCTATCTTGATGACCTCATCGGACAACTTTTTTCTTTATTGGTTTTAACCGTAGCAGCGGCAGAATCAGCAATTGGATTAGCTCTTCTTGTCATTTATCACAAAACGAGAGGAAACATTCAAATTGAATATATGAACCAACTGAAAGGGTAAACACAAACATTTATGGGAAAGGCAGGATTTGAACCTGCGATGATGTGAATCAGCAGATTTACAGTCTGTCGCCTTAAACCACTCAGCCACTTTCCCTTCGTCCCAATCTTTGAAAAAAAAATTATTGTTTTATGCCACAATTAGATATTGTATCTTATTTTCCTCAATTTTTTTGGTTTTGTATTTTTTTTACAGGATTTTATGTTGTTTTAATTCAAAATTATTTACCAAAATTAACGCGAATTATTGCAGTGCGTGAAGCTCTTCAACCAAGTCCAGATCAAATCAGCTCAAATACACAAGAATCTGACACGGTTACAACAAAAACACACGAAGTATTCGCAAAAACTGTACACCAAACAAAAGAAAAATGTGTTCAACAATTTACAGAAACACAAAACTTATTAAATATCCAAACTGATGTGTTTAATAAACATACGAATCAAGCATTTGCAAAGTACCAAACAAAAAAAATTCAACTGAATCAAACAGTGAAACAAACTTTACAACAAATGCAAACTCTTTTACCAGGAATCAAATTACGCTCTTCTCCCATGAGTCAGAAACAAACCTCACAATTTTTTTCCCAAGCTTTAGTAAATAAACTTGTGAATAAAACGAAAAGCTCAAAAGGTAAAATCAAATAACCTTTTCCATGAAAAAAAAAAACTTCAATGATTTTGCAGAATAAAACTTTAATTGGAGCATCAATTTTAGCTTTTTTTGTCTGTTCTTCAAAAAATTTAATTATTTATAATGAAGAAATTTTAGTTGCTTTAAGTTTTTTATTGTTTGTTCTTTTTAGTTTCTACTCATTTCAAGAAACAGTAAAACAAACTTTTCAGGACCGTCAACAAACTATTTTAAATGAGTTAGAACAAGTTCTTGTAACCAAAGCTACAACAATTAAAAACCTTCAAATGACCCATACAAAAAGCTTGCAACTTGTACAAAGTTTGGAGGCTTTAAAAAAGACTGCAGTGGAAGAATTAGAAATGGCACAATCACAGCGGATCCAAGCATTTGAAACAAAACTCAAGAGAAAATGCCTCCAAAAACTTCAAACTATTCTTGCATTAGAAAAACAATGGAGTCATGAATTGCACCAGCAAATCGGTTCAAGTTTTCAACAAAGCGTTTTAGCGCATTTTTATAAGAATCAAGCTACATTACTCCCTCAATTTATTGACCAGGCCTGTCTTGAGTTAAAAAAGAAATAGTTAAAGATAGACTAACTTTAATTTCTTGCCCAAATCGGGCAAGAACCCCTAAATGTCTTGAGAAGATATAACCAACTAAAAAACAACCGAACCCATCCCGAACTCGATTTTTGACCCTAGTTGGTGCTGTAAATACTTTACTTTTAAGGGACTCGCAGTTCTCTCAAGGTCTTAAGCAAAAAAAAATGTTTATGATCAACTTTATTAACCGTTGGATCTTTTCAACAAACCACAAAGACATTGGAACACTTTATCTTATTTTTGGAGCATTCTCTGGAGTTTTAGGATCATGTTTTTCTGTCCTTATCCGTATGGAACTTGCTCAACCGGGGAACCAAATTCTTGCAGGGAACCATCAGTTATATAACGTTCTTATTACAGCACACGCTTTTCTGATGATTTTTTTTATGGTTATGCCAGCTCTTATTGGAGGTTATGGAAATTGGTTTGTACCAATTATGATTGGTGCACCAGACATGGCATTCCCACGACTAAACAACATCAGTTTTTGGTTGTTGCCACCTTCACTAATTCTTTTATTAAGCAGCGCACTCGTTGAAGTTGGAGTAGGGACTGGATGGACTGTATACCCACCTCTTAGTCACATTACAAGTCACTCAGGAGGGGCTGTAGACTTAGCAATTTTTAGCTTACACCTTTCAGGGGCTTCAAGCATTCTTGGAGCAATTAATTTTATTACCACAATTTTTAATATGCGTGGCCCTGGTTTAAGTATGCACAGACTCCCACTTTTTGTTTGGTCTGTTTTAATTACAGCTTTTTTATTACTTTTATCTCTTCCTGTTCTTGCAGGAGCTATTACAATGCTTTTAACGGACAGAAATTTTAATACTTCTTTTTTTGATCCAGCTGGAGGAGGTGATCCGATTTTATTTCAGCACCTTTTTTGGTTTTTTGGTCATCCAGAAGTTTATATTCTTATTTTACCAGGATTTGGTATTGTTAGTCATATCATTAGCACATTTGCGAGAAAACCAATTTTCGGTTATCTTGGGATGGTTTATGCTATGTTAAGTATTGGTGTTCTAGGATTTATTGTATGGGCTCACCATATGTTTACAGTAGGGTTAGATGTAGATACTCGAGCTTATTTTACTGCAGCTACCATGATTATTGCTGTCCCAACAGGGATCAAAATTTTCAGTTGGATCGCAACAGCTTGGGGAGGTTCTATTTATTTAAGAACTCCAATGTTATTTGCAGTTGGTTTCATCTTTTTATTTACTGTTGGTGGCTTAACAGGGGTAATGTTAGCAAATGCAGGAATTGATATTGCTTTACACGATACCTACTATGTAGTTGCTCACTTCCATTATGTGTTATCAATGGGAGCAGTTTTCGCCCTATTCGCAGGATTTTATTACTGGATTGGAAAAATCTCTGGATATCAATACACAGAAGTTTATGGTCAAATTCATTTTTGGTTATTTTTCATTGGAGTAAATCTTACCTTCTTTCCAATGCATTTCTTAGGACTTGCCGGAATGCCAAGACGTATTCCTGACTATCCAGATGCTTTTGCAGGGTGGAATGCCGTTTGTAGTTATGGATCTTATCTTTCAATCTTGGCGAGTGTTTTCTTCTTTTATGTTGTTTACCTTACACTTACTAGTGAAGACAAATGCCCTACAAACCCATGGAATTTTGATGACAATGAGAAATCTGTACCAACTTTAGAATGGACAGTTACCTCACCACCAGCTTTCCATACTTTTGAAGAAATCCCAGCTATTAAATCACCTCAGCAATTAACGAAATAATAGAAAAACCTATTACTATTTAGGAGAGGCTTTTTCAAAAAGGTCTCTCCGTCTATAGGTAAATAATAAAGCCAACAAAAAGTATTTATAGAATATTTCCTACACAAAAGATATTTTTGGAATCCTTGCACAAAAAAACTTTCCCTACTATGAAGAAAGTGTATCTCTGAAAACCATCTCTTTAAAACTAAATCCCTTAGTTTTGTACACTATTTCATTTGGACAATAAAACAAGTACATAATAGTTTAAAGGTATTTAATAGTTATTTTTCTGTTCCTGTATACAGGCACACCCCCTTCATAGTAGGGAAAGTTTTTTTGTTTGGTGGTTTCTTCATAACAATCTTTTTCCTATGTCCAATGGTCTCATTTGCCTTTAAAATCTTTCATACGGCTCTCTTTTTCGTGATATAGGACTTTTCCCCTTGAACCTCATTTTTACTCTAGA
>VIAZ01000005.1:0-15857 GCA_009618195.1 Micromonas sp. SAG8
AGCATCGGTGAACTGGAGAAACTTATACAAAGGGATCGGCGGGAACCTCGCTGGTGTTGTCCCTGCCTGCGCAGTATTCTTCGCTGTATACGAGCCAGCGAAACGTATGTTGCTTCCCCTCGATGACGATAAGCTGATGCACTCCGACCGCACGATCACTGCGCATCTCACGGCCGCCGCATCCGCAGGACTCGCAGCCTCCATCGTGCGAGTGCCGACCGAGGTTGTCAAGTCTCGCATGCAGACGGGTCAGTTCACAAGTGCGCGAGGCGCAGTCTGGCACATTGCCTCTCGGGAGGGCATCGCTGGAGGGCTCTTCGCTGGATTCGGCTCATTTCTTTTACGCGATTTACCATTCGACGCGATCGAGTTCGCATCTTACGAACAGATGAAGATCACTTGGTCGTCTGTTAGTGGAAGCTCTGGAAACGAGATCAAGCCGCACGAGTCGGCTGTCATCGGAGCCGTTGCGGGAATGCTGACAGGCGCAGTGACAACGCCTCTGGACGTTGTTAAAACAAGACTGATGACGCAAGGAGGGATGAAAGGCGAAACTCGTTACTATAAAGGCGTGACGGACTGCGTAACACGTACGGTGGCCGAAGAGGGGTGGATCGCTCTGCTCAAGGGCATCAGCCCGAGAGTGACGTTTATTGGGCTTGGGGGTGGTGTGTTCTTCTTCGTGTTGGAAGGCGCGAAGAAGGCGCTAGGGGTCGACAAACGTTCGACAGCTTCCAATATGACTTTCAGAAGCGGAGGAAGTGACGACTTGAAACCGTGAAGGTCGAGTGCACAATAGATGTGCTGATAGTTCTATCATATTAGTAGACTAGCTACGTACTACATACTTCGGACGGAAGAAAAAAAGGCATCTTATTTTTTTTGGTTCCTTCTTCTTCGTTCGTTCGCACGCACCCGCCGCCGAGGTATCGATACTTTTCGGCGAAAATCGCACGCGGCAAGCTCGATTTCATTTGCTCATAAACTCGATCGATAAAAAAGAAACGAGAAGCGAAAAAAAGCGAATTCAAACCGCCAAATTAACGCACGAATTGCCGAGACCTCGGGATCATGAGGAATTCCTCATAAGCATTAAATGAAAATGAAATGTACATGATGCAGAAAGCGTGCTTTTCATAGAAAAGTGGATTCGATAAAAAACGCCCGCTTCAAAAAAATTAATTCATGAATCCTCTATATTGGCGACCATTTTTCATAGACTGATTGCCCGTGTACAGATTTCACGATTGCGCGATATGTTTTTTTTCAAACTTTATTTTAATCGGATTGATCGCGCGAGGCGTCCATTCCACGGTGCGCCGTCGACAACAAACAACAAGCAAAGATGCCCCCTAAAGCCGCCCCCGCCCCCCCCAAGTACGAGGACATGGTGAAGGCCGCCATCCTGGCCCTCAAGGACAGGAACGGCTCTTCCGTCCCCGCCATCGCCAAGTACCTCGGCTCCAACTTCAAGCTTCCCGGCAACTTCAAGAAGATTCTGTCCACACAGCTCAAGAACCTCGTCAAGTCCGGCAAGCTTCTCAAGGTCAAGGCCAGCTACAAGCTCGGTGAGGCCCTGAAGAAGGCGCCCAAGAAGCCCAAGAAGAAGGCCGCCCCCAAGAAGAAGAAGCCCAAGGCCAAGAAGGCCAAGAAGCCCAAGGCCAAGAAGGCCAAGAAGCCCAAGGCCAAGAAGGCGCCCAAGAAGAAGGCCGCCAAGAAGAAGGCCGCGCCCAAGAAGAAGGCCGCCAAGAAGGCGAAGAAGTAAGCAACGACGACTACAAGTGTCGTTGTGCTTCCGCCGACGAGGATGGGAGGTTAACGAGCGGCACCTCTCAGAGTGCGCCCTGTGTTTCCTCTCCTCCGCTCCTTCACGGTGTCTCCTCGACACCACCATCCTGTTGATAAGAATTGTTGACTTCGAAAATACTTTTCCCGATTCTTGGAGCCTCGCAAGGGATACTTCAAGGTCATCCTTGCAGAACATGTCTTAGTTGTCTTCCGGACTAATCTTCGGCTCAACACGTGGGCTTGCCTCGAATTACATCTCTCCGCCCACCCATCTATCGAACACTCTGCTGCTATCTCTCACCTCAAGCAGGTTGGTCGCACCGCCGTGCTCGTACTCTCGCTCGACAACCTTACAGATTCCACGAGCTGTTGACCATCCCGCACTGATGACGAGGCTATTTCCAGACACGATCACTCCTGTTGTAATTCCACCAGGAAGGGATATATGCTGAGCTAGAAGGACGTCGTCACCATCTTCCTCACTCAAAATTCTCGCGCGTTGAATCGTCTCCTCACACTCGAAATTGAACCGCGTGCCCGCAGTACTTTCTTGCGCACGCGAGTTTACTTCGTCGTCGACAAGACTTGTCGGAACTGCTAAACGGTTGAAAGATCGCCACTCCCCGACAGCACTCTCCGCGGGCTCCGTGGGAAGCGTTGCAATCTCTTTTAATTTTTTTGCTTCCTCTTCGATGTTAACGTCAGAGTATACCCGCTCAGGACCCAACCACTTCTCTATACTCACCACGACTCTTCCCAGGCAAAACTGTGCTGAAGGCGATAAAAAAACCGTCTGCGAAACTCGTGCGCACTCAGCGCCCCCTGGAGCTATGATGTTGAACTCAAAATTCTAAATCGAAAGGAAAGGGCGGAAGACACATACACACGTGTGTCAGAACGGAAAAGAATTTGGACGCGGTATAAATGCCTTGACAAGCACGTGAATGCAAGTGTGGGGCAACAAAACGAAAACCGAAACGAATCAGGCCGCGACGATTTTTGTGAGCTCTGGCGCACCTGACGTGTTTCACTGAAATCTTTCGACAGTTGCGTGGCTCCTGATGTGTACGTCCCGTCCTCGAAATATACCTGCGTCACGGTCGATATGGAAGATGGAATAGAGCGCAGTCAGTGCATCTGGTTCAACTTGCTTTAGCGAAAGTCTGTTGGGCCTTCGTCCGCTGACTTCAGTTGTTTCGCGTTCTTTCACAGACTTGGAGCAAAATACAGAGCAAGGTCAGGGCCGTGGCCGAAAAAACGGAATAACGTTACTTGTTCGAAGGCACATGTAAGCACGCACAAATCCAGGTTCATCACTGTCGGTATTTCTTGATGCTGGAGTCGAATTCTGATAAGGTTCGTGGATGGGCAAGAGTCAGTCCTCAGTCAGCATGGCGTGCGAACGATTGGATGAGCGTTGGTACCTACTGGATTTCCTACCTTAAGCCCCTCATCGACCTCTTCCATGATCGTCAATGTTTCATCTATGCTTCTACCATTAGAGCGAACGACACGAAGATGTCCGGTCTCTATATGTATCGTAAGATCGTAAGGAAAGGTAATAATAATAATCAGAGAGAGAGGGACAAGGTGATTAGATTTTTTTGAGCTCGCGACCTTGCTGCCTTGCTTGGGGCGTATTTTCGCAGAGAGGCTCGAAGCAGTGGAAGGTGTGTTTCGTGAGTTCGCTGCAAATAGTCCAGCTTTCCGCACCTTGAACCAATCTAAATCCAGCGGATATATCTATATCGCAATCTCTGGATATCGGTCGCTCGAACGACGCGCTTCTTCCGATCCACACTCCAGCACACGAGTTGCAGAAGCTTGACCATCTCGGTGTTGCAAGTCGCTCCCCTGACGTCAGGTACGTGGTTGTCTCCTGCAGGCGCCCGAATATCAGTATCATACTATAAGACAGCATCGAGAAGCGAACTATCGAACGTTAGAGGTCAAGTGATCAATTACGTACTGTGAGAAGGGGTTCTATATCGTACGAGCTCGTGAAAGCCGTGATGGCGGTCGTCGAGGGTTTACCCGAAAAGGAGCGCTTCCCGAGTTGAAGTCGACGATGCTGCCACACCCGACGCTCAACCCCGACGCGTATTTGGCTTGATACACGTCCATTCTGTCGGACATTCAAATGCAGATCCAGCGCCCCGGTAACGACATGACTGGACGGCATCATCGCGCACAGCGTGAGTCTCTTGTCTCAGTCGAGAAGCGGGGAGCGGTTGTTAAACGTCTTGCTTGAGAAGAACCAGAAGCTATCTATCCTTCTATCGATCGTCAGCAGTTCGTCACTTCATTTTCGTTCGTTCGTTGATTCATTCGTTCATTCGATATCGTTCGTTCGTCCATCAGTTTCTTATTACTTTCTCTACGAGAACGAATCGAAATAACTAAAATCGCCCTAAAATCGCCCTAAAATCCGTTCTCATATATAGTGCATGCTACGAAAGTACACTAGCTCTAGAGCTAGCTGGCTAGATAGTCCTAAAAAAGGTACTTCTTCGTTCGTTTATTTCGTTCGTCCGGGTAGCACGAGAAATAAAAATGTGATGTGGAATAACGCGTCGAACGAACGAACGTTCGACGAATTCCGCCCGCGGTGCCGCCAGGCGAATTCCTATCCGCTCGCTGCTTAAATATTTTTCGTTGCTGAGCTGTCCTCGGCACGGCACGGCACTGCGCTACACTACTTCCGCCCCCCTGTCCACCACACCCTTCTCCCACACTTTACCAGGATGGCCCTTCGTCAGCTCGTTCGTGCCACCGCACCCAAATTAGGCCTTCAGAGCAGCATTCCTGCTTTGAGCACCTCGATCGCGCGTAACTACAGCACAGGTGAGGTTTTCGCTTGCCTAGCAGGACCCCTCGTCGATCTTCGTGCATACCTTGCCTTTCCCTCGGCTTTCCTGCGGCCTACAAGCGCGCATCTTCCTTACCCACCGCGTCGACCGTCTGACATTCTCCACCTTTCACCATTCATCGCTCTGCGCAGTCATCGAGGGCTTGAAATACATGCAGTCTCACGAGGTACGCACACGAATCACGGCCAATAAACTTTCCAACTCTTCCTTTTCTTGCCCCAACACAAAAAACAAGCCTCCCAAAGGTTTTCAGTCCGCCCCAGCGCTCATTCATCTGACGCGATGATCTTCTTCCTATACTCATGCAAAATATCATAATGTGACCACAGTGGGCCAAGGTTGAGGGCGACGTCGTCACTGTTGGTATCACCGATCATGCGCAAGCTGAGCTTGGTGACGTCGTGTATGTCGAGCTCCCAGAAGTTGGTTCCACCGTCACACACAAGGCCACCTTTGGCGTCGTGGAGTCTGTCAAGGCTGCTTCTGATGTGTACTCACCGATTTCTGGTGAGGTGGTCGCGATTAACGAAGATCTCGCCGATTCGCCGGGTAAGGTTAACGAGGGTGCGTACACCGATGGTTGGATGATGAAAGTTAAGATGTCCACCCCTGCGGAGCTTGACTCGCTCATGGATGCTGCGCAGTACGAGGCGGCGTGTGACCAGTGAGAAGGTCCACTAGAAGTAGTGTTGTCTTTTTGCAATCGATGTTTCATTTACAAAGTCGGATCGCAACATTTACGAGTAGAGATCATCGTCATCATCCGCGCCCGCACCTCCGGCGAAAACATTCGCGTCGCCGGTCGCGTTCAAGTCGCCGCCTCCACCACCAGCAGTGTTGGGGCGAGTTGCGCCGTCCGGGAAGCGGAAGTCGTTACCGAATCCGCGCGACTGCTGGAGAGTCTGCGAAAATGCCTGATACTTGCGGATGTCTGCATCACTGACCGAACGTCGAGCGTACTTCATCGCTTCCTCGAAATGAGCTTTTGTGATCTCGGGAACAGGGTCGACGTATTCGTCGTCGTTGTCCATGGAATCAGGATTGGCCGCAGTAGCGCGCTCGCGTTCGATGTCACGCTCAATACTTTCTCGGATGGCAAACTTGCATGCACGTTGGCAAATTTCCGTGATGTCAGCGCCAGAAAAGCCATTCGTGAAACGTGCGAGTGTCTCCACGTCGACATCAGGAGCAAGGGGAGACTTGCGAAGGTTTGCCTTGAAGATAGAGAGCCTGGATTTCTCGTCAGGAAGTGGAATGTAGATGAGCTGATCGAGACGACCAGGACGCATGAGTGCAGAGTCAATGATGTCGGGTCGGTTGGTGGCACCGATGATGAAAACCGTCTTCTTTGAACCCATGCCATCCATCTCGGTAAGAAGCTGGTTGAGGACACGGTCAGCGGCGCCACCCGCGTCCCCCGAGCTGGAACCACGCTGGTTGGCGATGGAGTCGAGCTCGTCAAAGAAAAGGACACACGGGGCAGACTGCCTCGCTTTGTCGAAAATTTCGCGCACGTTTGCTTCAGACTCGCCAAACCACATCGTCAGAAGCTCGGGGCCTTTAACCGAGATAAAATTCGCTTGACACTCATTTGCGATAGCCTTGGCAAGCAGGGTCTTACCGCAACCGGGAGGACCGTAGAAAAGAACACCCTTGGAGGGAGCCATACCGAATTTCTCGAACTTCTCGGGGTGCTCGACGGGATACTGAACGGTTTCTTGCAGTTCTTGTTTGACGGTCTCCAGGCCTCCAATGTCCTCCCATGACACGTTGGGAACCTCAACCACAGTCTCACGAAGGGCAGAGGGGTCAGATGTGCCAAGAGCAGTGACAAAGTGATCATTGGTCACTGCCATGGAATCCAGAATCTCGGCATCGATAGTCTCATCCTCGAGATCAATGACGTCCATTTTCTCTCGGATGCACTGCAGCGCAGCCTCAGTGCAAAGTGCCGCAAGATCAGCTCCCACATAACCATGCGTCTCCTTGGAAATCTTCTCCAGATCGACCTCCTCATCTAGCTTCATGTTCTTCGTGTGGATGCGGAGAACCTCGAGGCGACCAGTCTCATCCGGCACGCCAATATCAATCTCACGATCAAATCGACCGAAGCGTCTCAGAGCGGCGTCAATAGAGTTGGGGCGATTCGTAGCCCCCATGACGATGATGTGCGCACGAGACTTCATTCCGTCCATCAAGGTAAGGAGCATTGAAACGATGCGACGTTCGACCTCACCCTGCGTCTTCTCTCGCTTGGGAGCGATAGAATCGATCTCATCGATGAAAATGATAGCAGGAGCGTTTTTCTCAGCTTCCTCGAACGCCTTGCGAAGGTTGGATTCTGATTCGCCGGCAAGCTTGGACATGATTTCCGGTCCATTGATGAGGAAGAAAAAGGCACCTGTTTCGTTCGCCACAGCGCGGGCGATCAAGGTCTTTCCCGAGCCAGGGGGGCCATAGAGAAGAATACCTTTGGGAGGCTTGACACCAATCGTCTTGAATAAGGCGGGGTGACGCAAGGGGAGCTCGACAAGCTCACGAATTTGCGCCATTTGCTTGCGCACACCCCCGACGTCGTCGTAACCTACTTCGTCAAGCCTCTCCTCGTCCTCTCGGTTGATGGGCTCGCCCTCGCAGAAGATCTCCGTGTCAGGCGCAACAATGCAGTACTCAGCGGGATCCGTCTCGACAACCTTGAACTCAACTCCACGCATTCCACCTCGAGCGAGGAAAGTGTCGCCCTTACGGACGGGACGGTAGGCCTCAAGGAAATATGGCTTCAAGTACACGTCAAACAGGTTGCCGCTGACGCCCTCAATCGTGTCACTGAAAGGGAGCACGTGGATCCGCTGTCCATACTTCACGTCAGTGCACTGCGGAGCAAAGAACGAGGGTTGAGGGGTCAGTACGATGCACGATAACAAATTCACGCATCGCGATCTTTCTGGTAGGTTTTCAGAGCTGAAACAAACCGCATCAAGCGATAAGCACGAATGTTGAAGAAACCAGGCGCTATCTGGAAACAGATCTTGCAGAAAGGGGGATAGCGACAGATCTAGCTAGATCTGATGATCGCGAGAAAACATACCTGGTGAACGGATACGACATCGCCGAGGCGAACTCGCAAGTTTTTGCGGACGACCTTGTTCATTCGGATCTTACCCTCCTCGCAGAATTCATCTGCAAGGACGATGCAGACAGTATCCTTTCGCTTCTTGCCCTTGATTAAGACGGTATCACCGCGGAATAGCTGGAGCTCGTCCATCTTCGCCAGATTAAGCGCTACGACGGAGTTGTCGTCGTTCACGGCCTCGTCTGTAGGAGTTCGTCAAGAGATACAGGAAAGGGAAAAACGTTTTCATCAGTGGGTGAAATGTGGAAATCGCGACTCGCGTTCGTCGTCGAACATCGACTTGAGTCCCTAGAAACAGAGCCACGGTCCTTTCGATCTTAGAGAACCCCGCGAAACGTCATCCCTATCAGATCTGGGTTAGCCGGAAGGATTTGAGACTTACCGACGACGAGGCGGTTCGGGGACTTCTTGCGTTCGAGGATAGCGGTGGAAACATCCTTCTTGACGCCAGAGCCCGATGGGACGGCAGTATCGTCGACCATTTCGTTTGCCTTACAGCACTCTCCCGTACTTGAGAGGAAGCAGGGGAATCTGACGTCCGAAGGCCGCGGGTTGCTCTTTTCTTTCGTCTCTCGTCCATTACATCAATCATCATCATCAGTCGACAGTCGTCATCATCAAGCAACTCATCAATCATCGATTATTATCGTCCGTCCCGCGCGTCGTCGTCCGTCGTACGTGAAATAAATTCGTCCCAAAATCTCAATTTTTAGGGCGATTTTAGGGCGATTTTAGGGCGCCCTAAAATCCTCTTCCGCGTTTTAGGGTGCTCAAACAACTATTTTGGGTTTTAGGGCGATTTTAGGGCGATTTTAGGGATTTCGTTCCGGTATTGTACGTGTAGTATGTAGTGATATTGATTGTTTTTTTTTTATTTTTTCACCCTGAAAAATCTGCATCTTTACTTGCGTCATGCATCAAAAGGCGACGGCGTGAGTGTTTCGAGACAGTGTGGAGAAACTGCGAGAGGAGGACACGCAATACTTCTCATTTTGTTAAGCGCATCATCCTGTTGCAGCACCCCTTCAGCAGAGGTCGCTCCGCCGGCAATGATGCATCTGCGACAAGGCAAAGGCTTCATTGTGCCAGAGCGATTGTTAAGGACCGTGAACGATATGCCAAAGTTTCTTGCTTCGAGAGCGTGCAAGAGTCTCGTGGAGTTCATACGGGCAATAAACACGGCCAGCCAAGGGGCGAAGCTATCGGATGAGTGTATCGTTTCTCCACTAGTGCAACGCCTGCTCGACACTCTGAACACGATGGAAGGGTGGTGCGAAGAGTATCCACCCAGCCAACAGCAGATGCGATACGGCAACGTCGCTTTCAGAGAGTGGCACAATCGTTTATTGTCTTCTGCAACAGGTGAGATCAAGCATCCAACGTCCTGTGAAAGTCTCTTGTTGACTAACACAATTACTTCTTTACTTTTTCCTCGTAGACTTAGTGAGAATGATCCTTCCTGAGGAGTATGAGGTAAGTATCCATAGTGTCTAGCTGCGACTGCCGCAGAAAATTTGACGTTTTTTTTCTTTTTTTTCTTATGTCACAGGAAGCTGTCGTCGAGCTTGTGCCATACCTGTGTGAGAGGTGAGAATCATACCAGAACATCTGGTGACTCGAATGACATCGACTTTCATAACTCTAACGAATAGCTGATTGAAGTGTTCTCGTCTTGACTCTCGTGCCTTTACAGCTTTGGGAACGCCACACGCATCGACTACGGGACAGGTCATGAAAATACGTTCGTAGCGTTCCTTGTGTGTTTGTCTGAGTTGGGTCTCGTGACTAAGGACGATCATAAGGCCCTGGCGATGAGGGTATTCGCAAAGTACATCATCTTGATGCGCAAAATCCAGATGAGATATCGGTGAGTTGTCTTGTTGCTCGTGGCATTCTCTTCCCTCCCTGCTCATTTTTTAACTCACTCACAGGCTTGAGCCTGCTGGCTCTCAGGGTGTCTGGGGACTTGATGATTATTGCTTCCTCCCGTTCTATTGGGGAGCCTCGCAGCTTCTGCACCACGAGACAATAAAGCCTAGCTCGATACACGTCAACCAGGTTCTCCAAACATTTGGGGATGAATACATGTATTTATCATCGGTGCAGTTTGTAAAACAGGTGAGCACATCAAATAGTGATGTATCACCTCAAGAGACTTTTGTGTTGCCTCTTTTAAAAGAGCTAAATTCTTTTTGCTGCCATAACATCTACAGGTCAAGAAAGGAAATCTAGGCGAAACATCACCGATGCTGAACGACATAAGCGCCGTACTTAGCTGGGAGAAAATAAACACAGGACTCCTAAAAATGTATAAGGTTCGTCGTCACTTGCAGAAGGTCGTTCGCTTTTGCTTTTATAAATCCTTCTGACATCTTGTTGCACGCCAGGCAGAATGCTTAGGAAAGTTTCAAATCATGCAACACTTCCTGTTCGGTTCAATACTCACGCTCGAGGAGAATGGGGGAGATTCTTCACATCACAATAGATGAGTGCGTTGCCATGTATTAAAATTTAGAGCTCACCTTCGACATCATCTCTGACAGTACTGCTGGACTACATAGCGGCACTTGCTTCAGGTCCTCGGGTTGATACTCTCTCTCTAACAGTGTGGCAATCTGACTGTGGGCCTCTGCGATATTACTCCTGATAGGATTGAAGATGATCTCTCGCGTCGCTGACCCAGTCAGGTAAAGGGACATCTTCTCAACGCAAGTGGGCAAATGCGTGTCGAGCGAATCATTCACTTGTGTAACGACTTCAGCGAGTCGTTGAGGAGCGGCAAACGCTGCACTGCTCACCGGAGAATCAGCAGCAAGTGTTCCCGACACCCGAAGGGCTGTTACCTTGGTTATGAACCCAAGCATCGGCTCTACTATTTGTCGCGTCACAGCCTGCAAGATGATAAATCGATCGACGGAATAATAAGATGATGAATAGTAAACGTATTGTCAGTAGAGTAGGGTAATCGGATAGGTTTGAGGTAAAGTGCTATGTAGATGAGGGTCGTACCATGATATATGCCTCGCACGCGACCTTCAAATGACGTTCCAGTTCTCGTTGACTATCCACAGTAGACTCAACCAGGCGAGGTGCTCCCTTGGCGGCGAGAACGATCAAAGCATTTGCATCAGGAGACGTTGAGAATAGACTTAGTTCACCCGCAAGCATACGCCTCATCTGGCCACGCAAGTGTGAGAAGTCGAGTTCCCGAGTGGGCACCGAGTGAGCTGCAAGATCTGACTCGAAAGGAGAGATTTGCTCTCTCAGAATTAACAAGTGTTTGATGGCAAACAGCTGCCCATCGAAACTACTCGTTCGGCTCATGATTGTTCGGCTGGCCGCCAGTATAGATGCTGAACATATCTGCACTGCCTCTTGCGCCAGACCTGAGAAGGTCCTCGAATCCAGGCTCCTATAGAGTGCAGCAAGACACGACAAGGTGCTCTGGAGAGGCGGATACCAACTCTGATGGCTTCTACCGCTTTTACTGTGCCCCGCAATGGGTTGCGGACTTTGATCAGCATAATCTTCGGGCAGTACATTTGCATCAGTCGCATTCATGTCTTGCTGCACAGCAGCTGTAGACGTATGCTCTAATTTACCTGGATAGTCAAGGTCTGCATCAGAAGGACGGTAATTCTCCACTTCCTCCTTGATAAACGATTGGGCGCGGAAAACGAGGCGTTCCCGTATATCACCAAGTAGTGCCTGAACAAAAGGTCGCATCACATCACCTGTCTCCCCATGCTTCCCAAGCTGTTCCTCCATTATCTCTTCAACGAGCAAGTCAACTAGTTCAGCGAGAATGTACACATCATTCAAAGCAATGTACCGAGGACGAATTGCATCGTGCAAAGCTGCTCCAATTGGCTCCATCAAAGTCCACAGGGTTGGAACAACGTCACTGCTCTGTAAAGGGAAAGCACCCTCGAATAGCTCGCGCTCCGCTCGGCAAACTTGTAGAAAATATGAGCAGCTAGCACGAATAAACGCATGCAGCGAAACTTCTGTGGAGTAGTTTGAGATACGCAGCTTGACAAAATCGAGAACAAGCGCAGTTCTCTGCTCACAGTAAGTTGTACGACAGTCAGACATCACCTGTGCGTACTCCTTCTTATTCGCAGTAACCCCACCAAGCCGTGCACGAGAATCAATTTCAACCATAAGAGGCCGTAGACTTGATATAGCGGAACGAAACTTGACATAGAAAACGGGCGTAATCAACCCTTCACTCGGCGAGCCACTGTTGTCCGTGCTGGTTTTTTCCTCGATGCGATGTTGGCCAACGAGGTTCACGGCTGTGCGAAGAGTGGCAAAGACGTGTGATCTGACTCCTGAAAGCGCGCGACTTCGAAGTTGCGAACACTTTACAGAATACGTAGAATATGCGGTGTACTGTGGGTGCGCGTCGATGAAAGAGCTGCAATCATCCAGTCTTTTCAGCATATGTATGAATCCATCTTTGTCAACTTTTGAAAGACCACCTGGGAAGCTATGCACGATTTTTTCCAGCTCCTCAAAGTGCTCCAACTTCTCGTTCAACACCTGCACGAACTGAAGCAGTCGTTTCTTTTCTGATGCTAGTTGTGAACATTCATCCCGCAATGCCTGTCTACGGCCAACGATGGACTTGTAGTTATCTTTCAGACTGATGAAAGCCTCCTGAGACCGATCTGCGCTTTCCAGCAACACGTCACACATTTTTATGTACTGGTCGAGCGCGTCAAGGTGACACCTGAACCTTTCATCAGCTTCCACTTTCCTTCTAGCCTCGATATCCGTGTACCACTGATGGAATTGATGTGCAGAGTGCACGTCCAAGATTTCTGAATCATACGTGGCCTTTCCAACCTGACGATCTCGCCCCTCCTCCTCTGAAGCTATGTGGGTTGGGACCAAACGTTCGGACGTCATTTTCACGAGAGAGGCTATGGCGTTGAGCTGCTTGCCGGTTAGGGGAGAGCTCTCCCATACGTGTGCGCTGACGCGTGTGGCATCGTTTCGACCTTTCCTGTGACTCTGACTCATCATTGAAGGCCGCGAAGGCGCCGTGACATAGGTGCCGAACTGCTGTGTGAGGTTTCATTCGTTCCTCCATCCACTACGAGAGAAAGAAATCCCTAAAATCGCCCTTATTGCATTATTATTAAAATCCAAATAAAATAAAGCAGTACATACGTACCGTACCATAATAATATGTAATAATTAGTTAATAGTCGCATTATTTATTTGTGCGATGAGTGAACCCACGCAACAGCCAGCCAGCAGTCCAGCGAGTCAGCAGTCATCTGTAAACTGTAATCAGAGCCGACGTCGAGCCGGCCGGCGAGCCGGCGAGCGCTTCATAAAAAAGTTTACTCTGTCGTCTCCGTCCGTCACTCAAGCAACACAAGGACACCTGGCCCTTAAGGCGCTCGAGCACGCACTGCCTTATCTAGGCAGGCGAGAGCCAAGTCATGGCACAAGCATCCGTCGCTGCAAGGGTGGGTATCACCGCAGGTGAAGCCGAAATGTTCTCTGAAGACACTCAAACGAACAAGTCAACGATCGTCTTCTTTAACCGTTCCTTCGTCTTACATTCGTTCTTGTCTTGCACAACTTCTACCAGGAACGGTTCGCCAAGAAGAACGAGGCTGAAGATCTCAGACGAGCCTTCGAGAAGCTCGACACAAAAGGGTAAGTGAATGTGCGTGCATCCGCTTCGAGCCGCATGGCTGACCGGGCTATCCTTGACTCATCCCACAGAGATGGAAAAATCGACCCGGAAGAGTTGGGCAACATGTTTCAGCTCTTGCGCCACAAAACGAAAAAGGTGTGTGTTGCTTTTTGAGAAGACGAAAAGTCCAAATCTGACGGCTGTTTCCTTTGTTTCCTTTCCCAGCACAGTCGGATATCGAAGACATGATTTGGGAGGTGGATGATGATTGCGATAAGTGCGTGAACTGGCCAGAGTTCCAGGCGATGTATCATCGCTGTCGAAATGACAAGACTGGTGCGTTTGACGCGTAACTTCAATACTTCAGAGTGTCGGAGTACAACACCTTCCGCTTTTTTTCTGATAAACTTCTCAACTGTTCTTGCAGGATACGAGCCTCGTCGTCTGTTTAATGTCGTAGAATTCCTCATGAACGATAAAGATGATAATGGATCAGTCTCGGTCGAGGAAGCCATGCAAATCTTGTATCTTCGCCATGGAAGGAGCCTGCTAGACACGGTGCGCAATACTTTGCTCCAAGCGAGCCCCCCGTCGCGTGACTCACGACTCACGAAACTAACCAAGCCAACAAAAAAAAATGATTCGCAGCAACTCGAGGAGATCTTCGGGACTTCGGACACAAACAGCATGAAAGATTTATCCCTGACAGAATTTCTAGAAAGCCTAAACAGTTCTCACGTTAAGCAGCTCCGCTCGAAGGCAGCGGCGAAGTTGTACAAACCCTTACCCGGAAAATCATAGATTGTTCGCGTGCAGAGTCGAGAGCACACTGCCTGGTAAGCTAGTAGCTACTAGCTGGAGTTGTTAAGTAATTGAGCTGCAAGCGTAGTCTATGTATTTTATACACACAATTTTTTTTCTTTTCTCGGCGGCGCGACTCGCTGCTCTCCGCACACAGTTTCGGAATGTAAGTTTTGATCCCAAACTTAATGAGAAGGGACGGCTCTGGGCTCATCAGCAGCGAGCGCCATGCCCATCTTCTCGTTTCCAGCCTTCGTCGAGTTCTTAACCACCTGTCTGAGCATGAAGTTTTCCCTCTCCAAGGTGTTAATCTTCGACTCGAGCGCCGCCGTTTTTGCTTCCATCGCGCGGCGCTCGTCTTCCAAGGTGGACATGTAAGCCTTCTTTCGCTCGCGAGCTTGTTGAGCAGAGACGCGATTGCGAAGGAGACGCTTAAGTCTTTTGCGCTCCTTCTCATCTTCTACGTGGTTGTACTTGGTCTTCGCAATTTCGTGAGGCTTCGGCTGCTTATCCCCGGCGCCAGTGTCGTCGTCGTCAGAATCTTCCTCGTCGTCGTCTGCCTCCTCCTCCTCTTCCGCCGCAACCTCATCCTTCTTTCTCTTCGTCCCCGTGTCGCTTCCCTTTTTCGTCGAGGCTGAAGCACGGGACTGAGCCTGTCGCTTCTGCTGTTGTGCAGCCTTGGCAGCTTGGCGGGCGCTGGCTCTCTGCAAGCGTCCAGCAGCAGCTTGGGCAGGAGTCGGTTTATCAGCCTGATGGGCGCCAGACGAAGACACCGTGGCATTGACCGTAGTGAACATGTTCACAGACGGAGATGATCGACCCAAGGGGAAAGGCTGGCTGGCGTTCATGTCAGGAACTCCTTGCATGAAGTGCTGGGGCAGGCTTCCGTCTTGCCCCAGGTAAGGCGTCTGCTTGTTGAACTGGTGCGCGTACATGTCGTCGTCGAAGCTTGACGCGTGCTGTCGCAAGGGGGTCACCGCGTTTGAAGGGTTGTTGAGCTGTTCGTCCAAGTCAGGGACTTGCGCGAAACCTTCAGCGTTCATGTACTTCCACGAGGGCGCCGATGTGCCGGTCGGTAAGTATCGTGGCGTTACCTTCGGTTGCGCAGGCGTTTGTGGCTGATGACGTAGTCCCAAACAAGTTTTTCTCGCAAATCAGCGGTCCAAAGTGCGTTCATGACGTGGCCTAATCTCAGTGTCCATTCGGTCGGACATTTTGACAACCGACCGCGCAAAGAACCACAATCAAGTCAAATTGTAACTGTTTGCTCATACGAACGAAATGATCAAATTCTCATGACCAAATGTCCATACAAGAAAGAAAATGCTACATGCATAAGAGAAATATTTTTAGCGCCGTTTTCTTTCTCTTTTTTGAGAAGTAACCGTTGAAGCTGAGCTCGGCATTCACTTACATCGGGCGCACCCCTCTCCGACGCGATGAAGTCCACCGCCACTCGGAAGACGCTTTCGGGTGTGGATTCCTCGCAACTGAATGCACGCTCACACGGATCTCACGGTGACACGACGCTGAAGAAGTCGACCGTGGACGGGACTCTGACTGGAAAGCCCGCAACCCGTGTCGTGCACGGCCGGTCACTGCAAACGAA
>VIAZ01000006.1:0-15391 GCA_009618195.1 Micromonas sp. SAG8
AAGGGGGTGCGCAAGGCCCAAATAAGTACATTTGCACGTCGTAAAAGGTGATACTCGAAATATGGGTTGAGAAATTAAAGGCCTGATAATACAGAAAAAAGAAAACCCAAATCTCGCGGAACAAGCTCGCCCATAACTCAGTTTCGCGTTATGACTTATGATATAAGTATTAATTCAGTGCCTACCCGCATGGTCGCGTACCCGGGGACTGGTTCAACAAATCTTGTTTGCCGCCTTTTACTGCCAACAACAGAGAGACCCAGTCGTCTACCCGGATACGAAATTTTTTGTCTGACTCATCAGACTTTCACCACAAACACAAGGTCACCTCTCCCTGTCACTCAAAACCATCGAGTCGCTCAGTCGCATCGAAAATGATCGATCGAGCTAATGATAGAAATGCCCTAGTCTTGGGTTGAATTCGCGGCTGAGACATCTTCGTGAAACGATCTTCACAAGTGAGAGGGTATTTGTATTATAACGGTCTTTCCAAATCATTCAACCACCCACACTCTGTAATAGTTTCTAGACTCACGCCGGTCCTAGTATTCCAAGCAGCTGACAGAGAAGGTGCTTTAGAAACCTTCCCGTGCGACGAACAGCGTCTTCGTGAAGTGTGATTGTTTTGTTTGAAGGGGCGAGAGCCGCGCGCACGCAGCCTCACCCTTCCATAAATTATCTCTCGGAGACGGCCTCTAGGACCGTTCCGGTCTTTCGCCGCGACCGTAGTGCTAGGGCAGCAGTTCGAGACCCCGCCCGGTCTGCATGAGCACCGGGACGACAGAGCAGGTAAGTATGATCTCGGGGGCGTTCGGAGGGCATGTTTATACTTGAAACTGATTACAAGCATTAATTTCGAGTTATGGCTTGGGTTGTGAGCGGAATTTGTACGCGGATGAAAACTCACCTTCGCCAGCGATAACCGATAATGGCCATTTTTGATGTCGTCGCGTCGAACGGAGTGTGCTGGCGTACTGCGTCTGCCGTGCATCAAAGAATAGTGCACTGGACGTATCTCCACTTGCAATACTTCTGGGGACGCTAGATCTTTTATCATACTCCTTAACGAGACTCTGATCTCCGATGAGCATACATAGAAGGTTGTTCAGGGAGTGCGCCTGCTATCATAGGAGACTGACAGGGGCTTCCTTCCGTTCTCGCGTTTTCACGTCTTGCGGACCCTCATTCGGTAGACCCCTCGCGATGACGGTGGAATCATTCGACGGTTGGACTCACTCTTTCGCTTCAGCTGGACGAATGCAAGGTGTAGGCGATGTTCCGTTCGAGCTTCGAGATGAGAAGCGGATAACAGTGCGTCCATCAGCTCTCGAATAACTACTCCTCTCCCCTTCTAAAAACTCACGCTTCCTAACATTCCCTTTCTTTCCCCACCTGTTCACCAGGCGATCAAACGACTGCTGTATCGAGCGAAACAGAGGGGATTTCTTGAGCTTGACATAATGGTCGGCGAGTGGGCAGAGCGAACGCTGCCGGCACAAGGTGACGGGTTTTTGTCATCTTTCTCGCAGGTACTCGATGAAGAAAACCCAGAACTGTTTAAGTGGCTCACAGGTCAGGAGCTTCCTCCTCCTAGAATGGCAGCAAATGTGGCGTTCACGTCGTTGCAAGTTCACGTATTGAAGTTCCTCAATGATAAGAGTGATAGTGCAACCAGAGCAGCTAGAGGGCGAGAGTGGGTCCGAGGTTGGAACGACAGCAGCGGGGGAAACCAGTGACAGAAAAATCAGGTCGAAGCTGAGCTACAGCAGGAGTGTTCAACCCGATGTGTGATATAGGCATATGCCTGGTTTAGGGTTTAGCTACCATTGTAGTAGGGATATATCTTTGCCTTAATGAGGATTATCTACAATAATTCTCGCACACGTTTATTGATATCATGCACTCGGCAATATTCTTGGTCAAAGTACTGAACAATCGCGGAGTACGCCGATATGATTCTAGCTAGCTCTAACTGAGGTGTCACCACTAACGACCTTTTGCGAGATAACCATGCGCCCACGAATGTCCTGCGATCCTGCAAGTGCAACTGCTCTCTGCGCAGAACACAGCGACGACGGAGCTGCCATTCAGTCCATACGCTTACGTTTTCAAAAGCGATTCCGCGACGGCAATCCTGTGCCGTTTGGAGCGACGACACAATTCACTCAGATCATCCAGTGATTTGCCAAGTGTGTGACCGTCTCCCGATTCAGCAAACCTGGACACTGAATGAAAAAAAACATCTTTATCGCTTGCAGAGGCCACGTGGTCTGGGATGAGACTCGTGGCCTCGCGAAGCCACACGACAGACTGCGCATAAGTACATGAAAGCAATGCAACAATCACGCCAGATATATCAGACAGACGAGAAGAAGGTAAGGCGCCAAGCGCACCGGCTAGTAATGAACGCACCAAAGCCCCTCCACGCGGCGGCAACACTTGTCCAAGAATGTCAACCAGGTCCTCGTTCCGAGCATACAGCAAGTTACGCGTAAAGTCAAGCATCGAGCAACAAGCTTCACGATGCTGGACATGAAGCCCACAGATAAGCATGTCCAAAGTAGATGCCACAATTCGTGGATTCGCCAAAGCCTTGGGGCAGTACTTGAGACAGGTTTTCAGGAGCAAGAATGCATCGTCAACAACGTCAGGGGCGTCATCAAAGTCAGATAAGGTCTGCAAACTCTCTGCTGTTCTCAGGATCACCTCCTCGACGCTGAGACATATAGCCTGAGAACACGAGATGTCATTACCGAAGCTTCGAACAAGTTCACTCACTGCAAAAAGCAAACTTGCTTGGCGCCGTTGAGCGAATAGTGATGTGTACATGGAAGCCGCCGAATTCACAATGTCCGTGAGGCGATGTCTGTTAAAGGTGGATGGTTGGGTCAGTATTACAGCCAGAAATGAAGCGGAAATAGAACGAAAAGAAAGATGAAATTGCAGAACGTATTCGACCTACCCTGAAGTTCTAATTGCGTACTTTATACAGCGACAAATATGTTCGGTGCACCGCATATCAGTGTTGCCACAGCTTACAAGGGCACGTGAGACCATAGGCCATAGCTCATGGAAAGACGTCGCGACAAGCTCTGGATGCGACACGTATCGCATGACAGCCGCAAGACAATCAAAATACTTCACTGCAATATTCGTGTCAGGCTTGACACTGACCATGACCTCTGGAAACATCGCATTCAAAAGCACCGAAATTGGAGCGAGCAAGGCAGAAAATACAGGATCTGCTTGCTCTACAGGCAACGCAGTTGTAACATGACCGAGACCCTCAATGATCTGGATGACGTCATCTGCGTGCATTTGAAAATGATGTGACGTTGATGGGCTGGATAGGTGTGGGGTTGTGCCTTGTGAATCTGTCATAGAGTTCAACGCCATCACATATAGCTGCACCAAAGGGTCAAGAAAAGTCACTAGATGGTCAGCAGCAGCATCACAGATGTGCTTGAGCGCCAGAGCGGCGGCTCCGCGTGTATCTGTATGTGTGCTGACCAGAGCGCGATGTAACACACCCAAAAGTTTCTGCAGTAACACGGAATCCGTTCCTAGAGCAATGCTTGCAGACACCCTGGTTTGAGGAAAAACATTGTCAGTATTCATGCAAGTGAAACGAGCACACACAGGATTTGATATCAAAGCAACTTAAAAATCACAGTTACTCACCATTCACTGTAAGCAGAAATTGTCAACACCGCAGTATATAGAAGTTGAGGGTGCTCAGGAAGATTTGGCAGGGATGCCAATATCGACAGCAACAACGGGTCACCAGCAGGCGGGGGCTCCTTGCTGACAGACCGCACACAATAAAGCGATGCTTCGAGGCGACGCCAATCAACGCCGGTATTCTTCGGCGTTAAGACTGTTGCTTCTGCCTTATTAAGCTCCTGAATAGGTGTTGACACGATATGAAGCGTTTGGATAGCAC
Source organism: Micromonas sp. SAG8 (assembly GCA_009618195.1). Lineage (NCBI taxonomy): Eukaryota > Viridiplantae > Chlorophyta > Mamiellophyceae > Mamiellales > Mamiellaceae > Micromonas > Micromonas sp. SAG8. The sequence continues at coordinate 3,944 of VIAZ01000006.1, forward strand.
CCACGACAGAAGCCGCTTCTGTCAGTGTATCAGCAATCGCGTAACGCATTCGCTTGAATTCACGGTACTCTTCCCTGGTCCAATGTTGAAAATCTTCGGGATATTGCAATCGACCTAATGGAGGGTTCGCGGAAAATGGTGACGGGTAATCAAATCAGCAAGGTTGACACGTTAAAAAGGAACACGAGTAGGAAAAAAAGACATACCTATCACGTTGTGGATCAGTTGAACATATGCCGGAAAGAACAGCTGTTTTCGTCGAATAAGCTCTCCAGCACCTTCATGAGACGCATTCCTTTGCTCTCTTCCAGTGAGCACGTTAGATAACTTATGCCAAAACACGAAGCTCATTGATGCGATATCAGTGTCAGGATACGCAGTCACGATCAGAATGGATTCAACAACCGCGATGGACTCCGGGTTGCCCTAAAACGAGATAAAAAAGTGGAGAGAAGGTCAGTCAGAGAGCAAGGCTTTATTTATCAAAGGACTATGCTCACGTGGCAAGTCGTACCTCAGCTATGACTGCGACATACTCTTCACCGATTTCGGCAAGAAGTCGAGATATCCCTTTCGCAATCTCGTCCAACGAGCCTTCAGACTGAGAGGCTGCTAATAACGCGGGCTTTAATTCCAAAACACTGGAAACAATCACTTGAACTAGCTGAAGTGAAGACGCAGGTATAGAGCTATGTCTATCACTGTCTCTTGAATCCACAACTTGTGTTCTTGTCGCGCGAATCAGCTCACACGTAGCATCGACTGCATGGTCAAATTGTGAGGGCCTCGAGTCGTGTGTTGTGAGAGACTTGAGAGCAAGTAAAGTGAGTGGATGAGCACAAAGGGTTGCCGCGTCAATCTGTGGTGCCTCAACAGGCAGATCATCGGCGTGCAGGCGCCCTTGACTCAATCGCACCCATGCAGCGTACGCGTCAAGAGAATGCTCATACGCATTCTTCGTGTTCATTGTCAATTGCTCGAGGCAGGTAGTAATCATGGTGATAGCGGACTTGCTCTCCAGGATTAGTTCACGGGCAAAACTACGACGACGTTCGGGATGCACCGCGGGGCGATAACTCCCGGCTTCCTGAGGGAACACGATGAGGAGTTCAAGAAGACAAGAAAAACGCGACGGGTTTGATCCATCACCAGTCATACGTATAGCTAACCACTGTAATGCGCCGATGCCATCCCATTCTGCGGCTGGCAGGTGGGCTGCCAAACTTGCCATTGTTACCGCAAGCTGCGTTCGCACCGGACCCTCGCCGTGTTTCAGCAACAAGGCAACAAGAGATTCGCGAAGTGATCTTATTGCCGCAGACGGTAGCTCTGCGAAATCTTGTTGGACCTTTTGACAGCGGAGCAAAAATGGGAATACATGTCAGGAACGGTAGGTCGATTTGAAAAGGGTGAGTCGACTCGGTGCGTCCCCGGTGAGAAGTTCAGGGGAACCAACGCAACGAAATCTAACAAAACGTAGGAAGTTAGTTGGACAACCTTACGCTTCAAAGCTTGAGCGCTCATGAAGTTCACCTCAGGTGTGCTTGTTGGATCGTGCAGCACAGCATCACAAACCGTCCAGGCATCCACATCTTCTTGGAAACGCTCTAGCCATTGTTCAGCTTGCTTCTTAACTATTGCTTCAGGGTGGTGATGAAGAGCCTGTGGAAGTGCGCGGATGCGAAGGACTTGACGTCAGCGGTGAAAGGGGAAATCCAAGCTGCTTCTTATTAGAGTGGACGTGTCTTCCTTACCTGGACAGCTTCCTTGAACTGGACGATAGCCTCCGCCATCACGTCTTCAGCTCCTAAAGATACAGGCCCACCTCGCCATCTACGGAACGCGTGTGCTCGTGCGAGTGGCTGGGGTGGCTTGACGCAACACAACAATAAGGGTCGCGCGGTCGGTCGCTCGCTGCTCGCTCGGTCGTCGTCGTCGGCAACTCGGCATATTACGAAAGTACGTATTATATCAAAATCAATTATTATTATTACAATTGTAGTACATTATTATTGTAACGACTAACGAACGAACGTAAATAACAGCATATCGCTGCGGCTCGTCAGAGATTGGTAGAATTCCAGCACAGACTTTTTAATGATTTTCTTTGAAAAGTCGAATCATTCGTGCGTGATTTCGACTTTTCGTTCGAATCAAACATGTGATTTCGTGCCCCCGGTAGCCAAAGAATCGCCGCGAATGAAGCACCAATACATGAATGGCGCAAATCGCATTTTGAAGTGTTGGTCAACAGCAATGTCGTATTCCGGATCGGTGTTGATGACAAATTCCCAAGTGTCTTCATTGTCATTCTCTCCAGAATAGGTTTTGCTCAAATGCGAGTTGAAGATTTGGAACTTGTCAAAGGGTATCAGCTTACGCTCACGCGCTATTTTACACAAGAATACCGCAGGGAAAAGAGGATCGTGTGTGGCGAAGGGAAATCGCATATGATTAGGTGTATATCTAAATGGAATGAAAGCAATTAACGGCATGATTAGCACGTGCGAACAGGCGTCCATGACAATGTAGTAAACGACAAAGGGAAACGTGATGGGGAGCAGCAGTATGTTCCGAGGTCTGGACACCCACTCCCTGTAAGTGCTGTGTGTTCTGGTGTCATCATGTTTCAGCTGGTATCGATGATGGCTGAAAACAGCCGACCAGAACGAATCAATCAAGATCGGTACGAAAAGAATGCTGAGGAAAGCATACAGCTGACGTCCCCAGGGGCGGATGTCGTCGTTCGGGACTTTGCACCGGATGCTTCTCTCATCAAAGGCTGGGTATTCTTTTAGGATATTGTTGTTATGACCAACATACTCGACGCGTGCTTCATGATGGACGATCTCCGTCGACGAGACTCGGAATGTATGGTACGGCATGCTGTTGAGCGAAGGACGTTATTGCGCAGCAGGGAGTGAAGGCAGGGGATGCGATGGATCGTGAGATGGGTCGTGAGGAACGTTTGGCGAAACTAACATTGCGACCGCCGACCGCCGACCGGCACGCACTGATTAAAATTTTTTTAAAATTTCGTCGAGTGAGATTTTGATGGAGGTGGTGGCTCATTCTCTTCAATAATCTTCAATTTTCGAGATGATTCTTATTCTTCTTAATTAATGTGAAGAAGAATATATGATTACATATCCTATGCATACTACGCATGAATGACGACGACGGTGACGACGACGCTACCAGCTAGCTACTAGCTAGCTAGCTATCCCTTCACAAACGTCTAAGCGTCTTCAAATTCCTCATGAAATGCTACTGTGGTGGTACACTTGGCCATCCCGTGCGTAAGTGTATGTATGACAGCCTCTTCCGCTGCAGAATTTGCCGCCACTGTCGGAGCTTCGCTGGACAAAGCGGTGTACCTGTTCAAAGACAACAAGGGCGGGGCAGTGAGAAAAAATTCTTGTCTACGAGGAACTTGGGGCTGAAAGCCAGTACTCAAGCAGGCAGCATCACGCACCGTAAAAGCTCATTTTGGCGGAGCACATCCGTGTTCTCTTGTGATGCTTCACCAAAATCGATGAAATGCGTCACGTCTGCGCTCTTCGCAAAGTTGGTTTCGTCGTACGTTTTCCAGGTCTCTACATGATTGACGAGGCGGCGAATTGTCCCTTGTCTCGATTCTCCCTCTCCCACCCCGGTCACAACTCCTGTTCAAAATAATACGTGAGGCAGTTAGCAAAGCGAGACATGATGATGTCATTCGTGAAATGGGCACAACACCGAAGAAGTCGTCCGATTCATACCTGCGTCGACATCAAACGATACGTCGGTGTTCAGCACACCAACTTTGCCTTCTCGTTTCGAGAGCTTCGAAGCGAACGATTTTGGCGCGAGAACTAAGACGTGATCCTCAGCCATACTGATGCGGAAACAGAGCGGTGTTCTCCCCGGCAAAGCCACGATCTTGCGGGCGGTTGTTCAATAGCTTGTATCGAGTTCTTGTCGTCCGTGCGGAAACCTGTAGAGTGAAACGAAGTGACGATGCCGCCGCCCTTACTTGCTCATCGACCTAATAATATTATTATTATTTATCTCTATCTAATATTTATAAGCAAGCAAGCAAGCTTTAATTAAGCTTTAAGCAAGTAATAAGGCAGGTATTATTATTACCAGAAGGTAATTGTTTTTGAATCCAAGGGAAATTTTTACTAAAAAAAGAAGCACACTGCTGCTGAAATAAAGCAGTGGAGCCAGCCCTCATCCTGCCACTGGAGTCTGAGCGCCACTAAACTGGGGTTTCGACCGGGGCTCGCAAGCCCTGATGCAAAACACACTTTCCACATTGAAGAAGGATCTGGAAGAAACTGTCCGAAATGGCGATGGCGCTGTCCCTGCTGATACGATGACTGAGGCGCTTCGGCTCCTCGACGAGACATTGACAGGTCAGGTGCAGACGAAAATCTTGAGCCTTCAGCAGCTCAAGGCCACGATACGTGGCATCGCCAAAATCGAAAACTTCTCAAGCGAGCTCATTACCATCCGAATACTAGTGAACGATCTCGACGCTGCGCTGTCATCGATTCTTTGGACGCTTCGTGATGCGCTGAGTGCTGACTGCGACGTGGATGCCATGAATTCCACTTCTGAGAAAGCTGCCGTTGCGTTGTCCATGGTGCGTGAACTTGTCGCCGCGCGTGACCATGCACTCGAACAAGCTGTACCCCTGAGCATCGATGTCTCGACTCAGAAAATGAAACCACTGGTTCCTGCATCGTCGGATCATACCTTCATGCCTCATCCAAAACCCGCGAGGCAGACAAGCGCTGGGCTCACCGGCGCAGTTGAGTCAGAAAACGAAGCCCGCGCTGACGATAAAACTGGCAAAGGCGAGCTGGTGCAGTCAATCTCTCCTCTTTCTTTGAACGAGCTGCCTATAACGGATGGTCCCATACCCACACAGGTCTCGACAACCACATCAGCGCCTGCACAATCTTCCGAATCTACAGAGATGGTCGCCAAGCAGCTGGTTCCTTGTGTCTTGGACGAAATTTTTACCGCCGTGCGCGAATCCACGATTGACCAACAAAAGGCTCACCATGTTTTACAGCTTGTCACACGCCTCGATGCTGCAAGGGAAACTGCTGAGCACGAGGCAAGAATGTCTCGTGCTGATGTTGCGGCAATGCGTGCTGATGTCGCAGTTGCATGGGATGCACTTGCAACTCCACGCGCAACACCTACCAGAGGTGGTGTTGAACAGTTTGCCGATGAACTTGAAGCCCTGCTGAGGGAGAAAGATGCCACCGCCGTTGAGGCGCAGCAAGCTGTGGAAGATAGACGTCGCGCCTTAGCCGCTGTATCTCGAGCTGAAGATGACATGAGGTCTCACATTCACGCTCATGAGAAGATGGAAGCAGAGCTCAGGATCCTTCAAGACGAAAATGTAGGTCTGAGGAGGCATGTTCGTGAGCTTGCTGATCGAAATCAAAAATCACGCCACAAGATTGCGATAGAACGTGGCCTTCTCCAGCGTTGCAAAGATGAAAAGAAGACTCTGGCGGCTAGAGAAGAAAAAGAAAGGCGTCGTGCCGAAGCTTTACAGTCAGAAATACACGAGTTGCGCAGTGGATTGACGCGACAAATGCAAGAGGCGAAGCGCAGTGCGACTGCTGTAAAGAATATCGGTTCTGAGCTGGAGCGTGAACGAGCTGATGTACAACTTTTACGTGCGAGAGAAGAACAACTCGAGCTGAAGGTTTGTGAACTTGCTGACGAGTTGGCCCGGCAAGACAAAATGCTAGCGAATAGGCCGAATATTTCGAGCAAGGTCACAGGTTTTTCTACATCTACGTTGTGTACGCCCAACAGCTTGCGAGAATTGGAGATTTTGGTGCAAGAACTTGCGAAAGAAGAGGTGAGCGCCAGGAGACGCGCTGAAGAGGCTGAACGAACGGTTGTCCAACTAAAGGCAGAAGTGGAACACTTGATGAGTAAGAACGCGGTATCGGGTGTGTACAGTACGTAGTTGAAACTTGAAAAAATTAGCTAGTCCGTGGATGCGTGCACGCATGCATGCACGCGTGCGATGTGCGTAGCTCCCTCCGCCGGGTTGAAAAATAATACCTGTGGTAATGGCTAGCTCGCTCGCTGCTGCTGCTCGCATCGATCGATCGGCATGCATATGCTTATTTATTTTGGATATGCATCGATCATCATCAGCGAGCGAGCGAGCGAGTTTCGAGTTTTATCGACTTTCTACACCATATATGCCATGCACGCATCTATTAATATGCTTATTTTTTTCGGGTGCGTGTGTGGCTGGTCGGTCATCAAAATCATCAGTAGATAATAATGCTACAAATAAATGTACATGATGTAATATATACGTATTATTAATAATATTGGTCCGTGTCGTTTTATTATTAATAATGGCTTTGAGGTACCTTCTTTCCACTTTCTTCCAGCGAGGACCTCAAGGGCCCCTCGTTGTGTCACTAGTCAACATAGTCGACAACTCTTCAGGCCTTGCTATCCGGCCATCGCGGTTTCGATCCACAGTATCTCATCCTCAACTGGTGGCTGAGGCGTGATTGCCAAGCGAGTGTCCGCTATCAATGGTATGCGCTTTTCCGTTTCCGCGAACGAAAGATCGTCTCGTAGTTCCCCTCGTTCAACCGTTGCTCACCACTCCTCTTTCCGCTCGTCACAGGCGACAAACTGCGAAAATCTCGCACCGGACACTGTGAATGCCATCGTGAAACAACTTCGTGAGTTGCAATCGCATCCTGCGGAAGGCATCAGTGTGAGTGACCCTTCAACCTTCTCTAACCGCTTCAGTTTCCGGCACGGTAGCGGTAGTTTTCTTTCCTGCTGACAAAATGTGTCCACCTACCACGTCGCCAATGAGACAGGTAGTAATGAACGAAGAAAACGTCGCAGATGTGCATGCAGAGGTCGATGGTCCTGGTGCGTCTGACGATGTTCTTGTCGTGCTGCTCCCTCCCGCCGTTCCTTCGAGGGAACTTTAACTGATTTGGAACTAACCCATCCCGACTGTACCTTGCAGTTGACACGCCCTTTCAAGGCGGCGTCTTCAAGATGAAGCTCGTTCTTCCTTCAGACTACCCTCATACGGCGCCAAAAGGTATGCCACGCGTCGCGACATCTGCCTCAGCAGTTTCTGCTTGTGACGCAACATGCGTTTAGTTTAGAACGCGGAGTGGGCAATTCTTCTTCTTCTCCTTCTTCTTCAAGGACTTGCGGGGCCAGCACTGACCACAAAAACATAATCAAACAAACAGGGTTTTTTCTTACGAAGATTTTCCATCCTAACATTCGTCAGCCGAGTGGTGAGATATGTGTGAACACTCTGAAAAAAGATTGGCAGCCTTCCCATGGGATTCGTCACGTGTTGATGGTCATCCGCTGTCTTCTCATCGAGCCATTTCCTGAGTCGGCACTCAATGAAGAGGCAGCAAAACTCATGCTTGAGGACTATGACGAGTATTTTCGGCGTGCGAAGATGTTCACAGGAATTCATGCAAAGCCCTGCAGAAGCCTGTTGCCGAGTGAAGGTGGCAGTGCAGAGGGTTCGAGTAGCGCCGCAGAAAATCCAGCGACGAAGAAAGCGAAGAGCGAAAAAAAAATGGACAAAAAGAAGAGCTTACGTCGCTTGTAAGGAGAGGAAGGAGAGCATCTTCGTCGTCGCTTGTCGCTGCTCGTGACTTGAAATAAAGAATTCTTGAGAGCGTCTCTGAAAACACCACCTCTACCATCAGTCTCAAACACTTTTTTATCCTTCATGCAATGTCGTCACCCCAGGCGATGTATGATGCCTTGGTTTTGAGGAATTCAGCAGGCTCACCCTCAATTTTGAGGCCGGCATCATCGCCGCCGATGATCTCATCGATGATGCCATAGTTCTTCGCCTCAAGAGGAGACATGTACCGGTCGCGGTCAGTATCCTCGTCGATTTGCTTGACATCCTGGCCGGTATGAAATGCCATAAGGCGGTTCAGGTTGGCCTTGTGGTACATGATCTCCTTCGCCTGAATTTCGATGTCGACAGCTTGACCAGAGGCACCACCAAGAGGCTGGTGGATCATGATACGCGCGTTGGGCATCGAGAGACGCTTCCCCCGCGCGCCAGAGGTGAGCAGGAAGGCACCCATCGATGCTGCAAGACCCATACACACAGTGCTCACGTCAGCACGACACATTTGCATCGCATCATAGATACCCATGCCCGCAGTCACAGAGCCGCCGGGAGAGTTGATGAACAATTTGATATCCTGATGGAAGGAGGAAAGAAAGTCAGTTGAGTGAACGTTCAGAGTCGAACCAACTCAAAGCATACCAAGAAGGCGTTGAGAGCGCTTTCTAGGCATGGAAAGTATCACGAATGTCACGCTGGTTAGTTTTACACTCACCTTTTTCGGATCCTGGGCATCGAGAAGGAGAAGTTGACTGATGACAGCGTCGGCGGTGAAGTCGTCAACTTGGTTGCCGAGAAAGACAATGCGCTCGCGAAGGAGCAGACCGAAGGGGTCGCCCGCCTCTTGACGCGGCACGACCATCCCGCCAGCACGGATAGTGCTCACGAAGTGAGCGTCCATTTCGGAGGAGATTCCATCGGAGGAAAAAGACGCGCGCGCGGGGATGTGCACGCCACCGAGGCTCGAGGCAGTGGCCGAGCGCCTAGAGGAAGCGCGGCCGGAACCCTTGATCAAAGGGGCACCACGGAGGGTCACCCCTTGCGACATCGAGGTGAGAGCGAAGGCGGACATGGTGCCGGGAGCTTAGCGCGGCAAGAAGTATGTGCGGAACGCGAGCTTCTTTCAGATCTGGTTACCAGGCGTACGGGCGAGTCGTCCGCCAGTACGCGGGCGAATCAATGACGTGGGCGCACGCCGCAGATGGCAGCAGGGCTTTGGAGCGAGAAATCACGATCACCAAAAAACGCGGCTTGATTTTTTGCATATTCCAGACTGATTGCTCGATCGTAACAAGTGTTTTGTCGAGAACAGGTGTCAGTTTTGTGTGCAAAACGAGATCCGACGTTTCTTCAGACTTCTTTCAGTCGAGTGGATAAGGAAGAAAACCTTTTGTACTGCAGGTTTGGATACAGTGTCCCCACAAACGATGATGTCGGCTTGCAGCCGTCTCACCGCGCTGCCCGCGCAATTTGCGCGTGGCAGAACCACGAGCTTGACCGCTCGCACCGCTAAGTTCACCGCGCAGGTAAGCAGCAAGCAGCATATCATGCTCGGACCCTTGCTTTTCTTTCCCTCTCCTCGTCGCGGAAACTTTCCACGTCATGCCCGCCGCCGCCGAAGATCGCAACTTATCGTGCAGCCGCGCGTGCAAACGAGCGCTAGAACGCGCAAAAGCGATAACCCCCATTTTTTAGCTGACGCGATCTATTCGTTACTCTATCTCCGGTTCCACACGCAGCGCTCCTCTGTCCGCGCCAGGGCGTCTCTTCACGATTTCAAGGGGAAGACCCTCGGAGGCGGGACTCGCAGCGCCCCGGTTGACGGCGAGGAGTTCGACTTCGCGCAGCTCAAGGGCAAGGTTGTCCTCATTAACAATGTCGCGACCATGTGAGGTACGACCGTCAGGGATTTCATTCAACTGAATGCCCTGGCGGAGAAGTACGGCGACAAGCTCGCTATCCTTGGTTTCCCGTGCAACCAATTTGGCCACCAGTGCTACGACGCAGATTTTGAGCTCATGAACACCCTCGAGCACGTCCGCCCCGGTGATGGCTACAAGCCCAAGTTCCAGATCATGGCGAAGTGCACCGTGAACGGCGAGAACGAGGAGCCCCTGTGGACATACCTCAAGAACGCGATCCCTGCGCCTTCGGACGACCGCGGCGGCACTGGCGCTGATTTCATCTACGCGATCCAGCCCAACACGATGCCCATCCAGTGGTCTCCTGTCCGCCGCTCAGACATCACCTGGAACTTCGAAAAGTTCCTCATCGATCAGAACGGTGAGCCGGTGAAGCGCTACAGCCCCAAGTTTGAGAACGCTAACATCGCCGACGACATCGATGCTCTTCTGAAGAACTGATCGACACAACATCGCACGAGCGCTCTTCATGAGAAGCTACGACAACGCGTTAAGAGCAGAGTGTTAATGACCTCTGAACTCGCCCTTTCTTTGAGACAGTACGGCTGCTACCCATATGACAGTCCCCGCGCCAAACTTGTGTACTTTTTGTACACCTGCGCGTGGACTTGATACATAGCAGTGTTTCGGAAGCAACAGGGACGACGACGAATCAGTCATTGCCTAAAGACTACTCTTTAATACACACAATACACAAATCAAAACGTGCTCCCAGACTGCACATCACCCTCCCTTGGATAGTCACTCCCTACTCGTTACCACAAGAAGTCCAAGCACGCCGATGACGACATACTTGACAACGGGATAGTCGTTCATGATGATAGTAACTCTCCCAACGTGAGGAAGGAATCCGACTGCCCTGCCCATGATCTGGCTTTCTAATAGCCAATCCTGTCCCGCAGCGTAAAGCACCGTGTCATCACTGTAGTTGTTGTCACCCTTTGTCAAGAGTTCCTGCCCACCATATTTGAGATCACCGTGAGCCCTTATGACCCTGTGCACGATCGGAATCTCTCGCCCTTTGATGTTGAAGACGACTATTTCCCCCACCCTCGTAGCGCGCTCAGCAAGGTACAGAAACAATATGTCACCTCGATAAAACGCCGGCTCCATCGATCCACTCAGCACAACCACCACAGGTGAATCGCTTCCTGTGACCAGCATCAGCGACTTCCAAATCACCAAGGCCGAAGTCACGATGAGTCCGAGGCTCACCAACTGAAGCAACAGTTGACGAAGGTTCATAGACTTAAGATCCGACAAAGCGGAGGTGAGTAAGCTGAGCATGCTTGTGTGAAGACCTAAGTAACCCGACAGCGCCACGTATTGTGACACAGAAGACGCCGAACTATGCTTCAACCAATCTCCACGTGCGCTTCGCTCTGTTCGTCACTCGCGTAGTTGCTTTCACGAGCCCGAAAACGTCTTGAGATTTTCAGGTCCAGCAGTGCTCCAGCTAAAAAATTGAAATTGATGAGAGATACGTATAGGTCTACTGTAGATTCGTCCAGGACGGAGGCAGGTACGTACAATTTGTACGTGTAGGAGGAAGAAATAATAATCACAAGTTTGCTCCGTGTTAGTTGTTTGTTCACGCGTTTTTGTATCTGTCGTCTGCTCTTATGCTGGAAGATAAGCGATGTGCGAACTGTGAATAAGTGCTGTCCATCTACGTGCATGAATGGAATCTCTTGAATGAATGAATGTGTGTAAACATAACGAACTAACCTCTATTATTATTACTGTATTATAGACGCATGCATATATAGTGTGCATGTATACATACATATATGTAGTATCTACCTTCGTAAACATATTATCTACTTCTCCAGCTTGGCTATCACTCGCTACATA
>VIAZ01000007.1:0-13567 GCA_009618195.1 Micromonas sp. SAG8
AGTTGGTTAGAGCAAAGGACTGAAAATCCTTGTGTCGGTGGTTCAAATCCACTTCTAAACAAAAAGATAAAATTATTTAGAATACTATAATAAAACGAAAAGTCATGCAAACAACAAACCAATATGTCTCAAATAGAGTCCATCCAAATTTCTTTGAGAAAATTGATGGATTTCGAAATCACCTTGCTTTAGTTAATCCAGAAAAAACTGAGATCCTACTAAAAAAAGCGATTATTTTTATCCGTTCGTTACAAAAACAAAAAAAAACTTTATTATTTATTAATAACGACCCAAAACTATCTTTTTTGGTCAAATCTACAAAAAACTACAGAACAAATAATTGAAAAAAATGGAATTTGTAGCAAATGGGATTGGATAACTCACTTGTAAAAATGATTTTGTACAATCAGTAAAAGCTACAATTGGGATATTTAAAAGTTGCGCTTCTTTGAGGATTGATTCGTTCCCAGAAATTTGAAAAAGGATTAAAGCTGAAGGTTTTGTTCGCATACCAGCTAAGCCCTCTAATTTTTTTTTCTGTTTTAGGTATTTTGGGAATAGTTTTTGTTTTGTTCTTAAATAGTTCCCAAAATATTTTTCACAATAAGAAAATGAGCGTAGCGTAGGTTGTAACCCATCCCAATTTGTTAGTAAACCTGGGACCCAATTTTCGTTTGAATAGTATTGTTTGAGTTTTTGACTTGTAGATTTGACCAAAAAAGATAGTTTTGGGTCGTTATTAATAAATAATAAAGTTTTTTTTTGTTTTTGTAACGAACGGATAAAAATAATCGCTTTTTTTAGTAGGATCTCAGTTTTTTCTGGATTAACTAAAGCAAGGTGATTTCGAAATCCATCAATTTTCTCAAAGAAATTTGGATGGACTCTATTTGAGACATATTGGTTTGTTGTTTGCATGACTTTTCGTTTTATTATAGTATTCTAAATAATTTTATCTTTTTGTTTAGAAGTGGATTTGAACCACCGACACAAGGATTTTCAGTCCTTTGCTCTAACCAACTGAGCTATCTAAACATCCATAAAAAAAAATTACTCAATATGTATCTATTGTTAGTTTTTTTGCCCTTTTTCGGGTTTTTACTAGTGACTTTATTCGGCCGCTTCTTTGGATATAGAGGAGCTCCGTTATTGAGTGTTAGTACAGTATTGGCATCTGCAGTTCTATCATTTTGCGCCTTGTACGAGGTTGGAGTTTGTGGAAGTCCCTGCTATATTCAATTTTTACCTTGGTTTCAAACTGAAATGTTTGTAGCTTCTTGGGGATTTCTTTTTGACAGTTTAACTGTTATTATGTGTGTTGTTGTTACTTTTGTAAGCAGCCTCGTTCATATTTATTCAATTTCGTATATGGGCGAAGATCCTCATTTGCCAAGATTTATGTCTTATTTGTCAGTATTTACATTTTTTATGTTAATGTTGGTTACTTCAGACAATTTTATTCAAATGTTTTTTGGTTGGGAAGGGGTAGGTGTAGCTTCTTACTTGCTTATTAATTTTTGGTTTACCAGGTTACAAGCGAATAAATCTGCAATTAAAGCGATGTTAGTAAATAGAGTCGGGGATTTTGGATTAGCGCTTGGGATCATGACAATTTTTTATACATTTAAATCAGTTGATTTTGAGACTGTTTTTGCGTGTGCATCAGAGTTTGCAAATCACTCCATTATTTTTTTTCATCTGGAGGTCCATACTTTAACTTGCATTAGTTTGTTGTTGTTTATTGGAGCTATCGGGAAATCAGCTCAACTTGGTTTACATACTTGGTTGCCTGATGCGATGGAAGGACCAACCCCCGTGTCAGCCCTTATCCATGCTGCAACAATGGTAACTGCAGGGGTTTTTTTATTGGCAAGGTGCTCACCTTTAATTGAATATTCACCCAAAGCATTGGTTGTTATTACACTAGTGGGCGCATCAACAGCGTTTTTTGCTGCAACAACTGGGGTTGTCCAAAATGATTTAAAAAGAGTTATTGCTTATTCAACTTGTAGTCAACTTGGATATATGATGTTTGCCTGTGGGATCTCACAATATGCTGTGGGTGTTTTCCATTTAATGAATCATGCTTTTTTTAAAGCTCTTTTATTTTTAAGCGCAGGTTCTGTTATTCATGCGTTAGGTGACGAGCAAGATATGAGAAAGATGGGAGGCTTAGTCCGTTTACTACCTTTTACTTACTCTATGATGATGCTAGGGTCTTTAGCTCTCATCGGATTCCCTTATTTAACTGGTTTTTATTCTAAAGATGTGATTCTAGAAGTCGCATACGCAAAATATACATTAAGTGGAAATTTTGCTTATTGGTTAGGGGCTATTTCTGCTTTATTCACATCATATTATTCATTCCGATTGATTTATCTAACTTTTCTCGCATCCCCACAAATGTTGAAAAGTTCCCTTAAAAATGTGCATGACGCTCCTTTTTTAATGGGATTTTCTTTGTGTTGTTTAGCAGTTGGAAGTATCTTTGGTGGGTATTTAGCTAAAGATATGATGATCGGTCTAGGAACAAGTTTTTGGGGACATGCACTTTTTACATTGCCAACTAATACATTAGTTGTTGAATCAGAATATATTCCACAAGCAGTGAAATTTATTCCAATTATTTTTAGTTTTCTAGGGGCATTTTTTGCAGTTAATTTAAATGGGTTTGGTAGCACATTCTCATATTACTTAAAAACACATTGGGTTGGGAAACAGGTATACATTTTTTTAAACAAACGTTGGTTATTTGACAAAGTTTATAATGACTTTGTTGCATTTCCAAGTTTAAAATTTGGTTATAAAATTTCTTTTCAACTTTTGGATAAAGGTTTTTTAGAAATGTTTGGGCCAACTGGGGTAATTCAACAATCGTCTTTTTTAAGAAAATTTATGAAAGCACTCCACACAGGGTCAATTTACCACTACGCTTTTATGATGTTTGTGAGTTTAACTGTGATTCTTGCTTGTTTTCTACTTGCAACTACCACTGTTGGGAACTTATTTGATCTACGACTTGTTGTTTTACTAGTTTTAAGTTTTTTATGGGTTTCTGATAATTAATTTATTTCTTTGCACGGGAAATCCGTGCAAAGGTAAAAAGATACACAAAAATATGTTTATTCAAAATCTTTTACTCATTTTAATGGGTTTGCCAGTTATTGGAGGATTTTCACTTCTTTTGTTCCCAAAAAGAGCGGTTAGACAAATGAAACTTTTTGCTTTAAATGTGAGTTTATTAAATTTCCTAGTCTCTTTGAACCTATGGATTTTTTTTGATAACTCAACACCAAAATTTCAATTTGTTCAACAAATGGATTGGGTTAGTCTGCTTAATATGAACTTCTATATTGGGGTAGATGGGATTTCACTATTTTTTATTCTTTTAACAACTTTTCTGGTTCCAGTTTGTTTTCTTATTAGTTGGCAGTCAGTAAATCATCTTGTCAAAGAATTTCTTGTAGCTTTTTTGTTTCTTGAAAGTTTTATGATTGCAGTTTTCTGTATGTTAGATTTACTTTTGTTCTACGTTTTTTTTGAGAGCGTCCTTATTCCAATGTTTTTAATTATTGGCGTATGGGGATCACGTGAAAGAAAAATTCGAGCGGCTTACCAATTTTTTTTGTATACTTTGATTGGATCATTATTTATGCTTTTAGCTATTTTATTGATTTATTTTCAAGTTGGTACAACAGATTTACAAGTTCTTAATACAATTGAATTTAGTGAGAGAAGACAGCTTTTTCTTTGGGCAGCTTTTTTTCTTTCATTTGCTGTAAAAGTTCCTATGGTTCCTTTCCATATTTGGTTACCTGAAGCTCATGTTGAGGCTCCAACATCAGGCTCTGTTATTCTTGCAGGAATTTTACTGAAACTTGGGACTTATGGGTTTCTAAGGTTTTCTATCCCTTTATTTCCAGAAGCTACAGTTTACTTTACTCCGTTAATTTACACTTTAAGTGTTATTGGAATTGTTTATGCTTCCTTAACAACATTACGTCAAATTGATTTAAAAAAAATCATTGCCTATTCTTCTGTTGCCCACATGGGATTTGTGACATTAGGTTTATTTAGTTTAAATCTGCAAGGAATTGAAGGTGCTATTCTTTTAATGTTAAGTCACGGATTTGTTGCTTCAGCATTATTTTTATGTATTGGTATTCTTTATGACCGAACCCATACTAGGTTAGTGAGATACTACGGTGGTTTAGTTCAAACAATGCCTTTATTTTCATTTTTCTTTTTTGTGTTTACGCTAGGGAATTTAAGTTTACCTGGAACCAGTAGTTTTGTTGGTGAATTTTTAATTTTAGTTGGTGTGTTTCAAACTAATACTTTTATTGCAACATTAGCAGCTACTGGAATGGTTCTTGGAGGGGCTTATTCTATTTGGTTATATAATAGAGTTGTTTTTGGTAATTTAAAACCTATTTATTTAAACCAGTTTGCTGATGTAAATAGAAGAGAATTTTTTATTTTATTTCCTTTTGTAGTTTGTATTTTTTGGATGGGAGTTTACCCATCAATTTTTCTTGAATCGTTTCATTTATCTGTTGCGAATATTTTACAAAATTCAAGAATTTAAGAAGAAGGGGTGTGGTTTGTCTGCGCCCTTATCTCCTAAGTAAAAAAAGTAAAACCAAGATGCAATTTTTTGAGAACGATTTTTATGGTATTTTACCAGAATTATTCCTTCTTGGAGCTTCTCTAACACTATTAATGTTTGGGGTTATTTACTCCTCTTCACCAGTTTTTGGGGCGCCTTCTTTAATGAAAATTACGAGTTGGTTGAGTATCCTTAGTTTAATTTTGACATTAGGTTTAGTGGTTAATAATTCCATGCCATCAATGGTCCTTTGTACCCAAAATTTATTTATTGATTCTTTTACTGATTTTTTTAAACTTTTAATTTTAGTTGGGAGCATCATTTCAATTTTAGTATCTTTTCAATATTTTAAAACTGAAAAGATGGCAAATTTCGAATATCTTATTTTAATTTTGTTATCAACTTTAAGTATGATGCTATTAGTTTCTTCTTATGATTTAATTTCAATGTATTTAGCTGTTGAAATGCAAAGTTTATGTTTCTATGTCCTAGCAGCATCCCAGAGAGATTCAGAGTTTTCTACAGAAGCAGGGTTAAAATATTTTTTATTGGGTGCTTTTTCATCTGGGATCTTTCTTCTTGGTTGCTCACTTTTATACGGGTTGACGGGGTTAACAAATTTCGAAGCATTCTCGATGTTTTTTGCACAAATGGAACAGGTTAACCAAGCAAAAGAATGGATGTTTATCCAACTTGCTCTAATTTTTATTTTAGTTGGTTTTTTTTTTAAGTTAAGTGCTGCACCTTTCCATTTTTGGGCTCCTGACGTTTATGAAGGCTCACCGACTTCTGTGACGGCATTTTTTTCTATTGTGCCTAAAATTTCTATTTTTGGTATTTTAATTAAACTATTTTTTGTAAGTTTTTATGAACTTGCAGTTTTATGGCAACCACTTTTAATTGCAAGTGGTATTCTATCGTTATTTGTTGGTGCTTTTGGTGCTTTTGCGCAGAAAAAAATTAAACGTTTACTTGTTTATAGCTCAATTGGGCACTTAGGATTTATGTTTTTAGGATTAAGCTGTTTAACTATTGAAGGATTGCAGTCAATGTTGTCTTACTTAGTTTTTTATATTTTAATGACAATCCAAGTGTTTGCTTGCATTCTTTCACTTAAAGACGTTTCTAGTGGGCAACGTATCCGTTACTTAGAAGATTTAAAATATTTATACCAAAGCCAACCTTTATTGGGCCTTTCATTTATTTTAAATTTTTTCTCAATGGCAGGAATTCCCCCATTAGTAGGTTTTTGTGCAAAATTTTATGTATTTTTTGCAGCTCTAGGGTCTTCTTTGTATTTTTTTGTATTTATGGCTTTATTAAGTAGTATTGTGAGTTGTTTTTACTATTTAAGGTTTATTAAATTTATCTATTTCCACCGTTCATCTTCTTGTTCAGTTAACTATTTGCCTATGGATGAACAAAAAGCTTGGGTAATCTCAGTATCTTCTTTTTTACTTGTTTATTTGTTTTTTTCCCCAAGTTTCGTATTTTTATTAGCCGAGAAAGTCGCATATGCATTAATCGCTTAAAGATTGGATAAGGACATATATGTCCTTATCCTTCAAAATTGAATTAAAGCCCACCCCACCAATAAATTGCAACAAATAAGAACAACCAAACAACATCAACAAAGTGCCAATACCAAGCAGCAGCTTCAAAACCAAAATGTTGGTGAGTTGAAAATTGATTTGCATTTAATCTGAGTAGACAAATAAATAAAAAAATAGTTCCAATAAATACATGAAACCCATGGAATCCAGTAGCCATAAAAAATGTTGACCCATAAATCCCGTCTGTAATAGTAAACGGTGCTTCAATATATTCAATTACTTGAAACCCTGTAAAAATTGCTGCAAGGATAATTGTTGCAGCCAAACTTACCATGCCTTGTGTTTTTTGCCCAGCTAAAATTGCATGGTGTGCCCATGTAACTGTTGCTCCAGAAGTTAAAAGAATAACGGTGTTTAAAAACGGGATTTCCCACGGGTTTAACACATCGATTCCTTTGGGTGGCCAAACAGCTCCAATTTCAATAGTTGGTGCTAGACTTGAATGAAAAAATGCCCAAAAAAATGCAAGGAAAAACATGATTTCCGACACGATAAATAAAACCATCCCAGATTTAAGTCCAGCTTGGACTGTTGTAGTATGATGGCCTTGGTACGTTGATTCGCGGATAATATCTCTCCACCAAACAAACATTGTATAAAGGATCATCAAAAATCCAGTGAGTGCTAGTCCGTCCCCACCAATATAACCATGCATATACATAACTCCTCCAAATGTTGTTAAAAGAGCTGCAAATGACGCAAGAAATGGCCATGGGCTAGGGTCGACTAAATGAAAAGGGTGTTTTTGTTGGTTCATACTAATTTTTTTTTAAATTTGGTACTTGAGAGGATTACATGTCTTCTAACTTGTTTGAAACCCAATTTAAATAATCATTTAATTGAACTCCCTCAACCACAATTGGCATAAATCCATGATTCGCACCACAGATTTCACTACATTGGCCATAAAAAACTCCTTCTCGTTTTAAAAATAAGGAAGTTTGATTTAATCGACCAGGTACTGCATCACACTTAATGCCTAAAGCGGGCACTGCCCAACTATGCAGAACATCTGCTGCAGTAATAATAATACGGATATGTGTATTCACAGGTAGGACAACACGATTATCAACTTCCAATAAACGGAGTTGGCCCAATTCTAAATCATCTTCAGGAATCATGTAACTGTCAAAAACAATTGACCCCTCATCATTGACACTGTAATCAGAGTATTCATAAGTCCAGTACCATTGGTGACCAATAACTTTTAAAGTTAATGAAGGGTCCACAATTTCATCCATTGAATATAATAAAGCAAAAGATGGGATTGCGATGACCATTAAAATAAAACTTGGGGTAACAGTCCAAACAATTTCTAAAAAAGTACCATGAATAATTTTACTTGGCACTGGATTCTTTGTCCAGTGGAAATGCCAAAGAGTTCTCAAAAGCATCCACACGACGAAAATTAAAACGACAATCATAAAGAAACAAATATCATTATGTAAGTCTTGAATCCCTTGTGCAATAGGTGAAGCAGGGTTTTGAAACCCAAACTGCCATGCTTGCGGAGCATCACAGTTTGCTACACTTAAAAAAAGTTGAGTGAAAAAAGTTGAAAAAAACAACATACACATCTTTTTTTTTTGCAACTCCCCAGGTTGGAATCGAACCAACGACCCAATGGTTAACAGCCATTTGCTCTACCGCTGAGCTACTAGAGAATAAAACAAAAGGAAGAGGTGTACTCTCCCTTTTTTGATGTTATTTAAAAGTGTGAATTTTTTTAACTGTTTGGGCAAAATCTCTTGCATTTTGTTCAAATACTTGCTGACGTTTCACTGCGCGGTTCGGGTTTAAGGTTAACATAATCGCACCAATCATAGAAATGAGTAAGATAAGGCTTGCAACAATAAAAAAATAGCTGTAATAAGTGTATAACACTTGGCCTAAAGCTTCTACCGGTGTTTTAGAATCAATTAGAGTTGGCCAAATTACATAATCAATATGGTTAGAACTAAATTTGTCAATGTTTGCCAACTTTTCAAAAAAAGAATCTGAGTATAGTTGAAACTTTTCACTAAAATTGGTTGTTGTAAAGCCATATTTTAGGAAAGCTAAAATAGCAAATAAATAAAATTGAAAAACTAAAAAAGAGTCGTTCTGTTGCGAAAAGTTGTCAAGGTGTAGTGGTACAATTTCTTGATTAAATAAAAAATAAAATTCAAGAAAAAAAATAAATCCTACAAACCCACCAATTGGTAAATAATGGAAAATACTTTCATGTACTTCAGTTAATTTAATATTTAGCATCATAACAACAAATAAAAATAGAACAGCAATTGCACCAACATATACAATTAAAAAAATAAGTGCAAAGAAATCTAAATTTAGCAATAGAAGTAATCCAGCTGAATTACAAAAAACTAGAATTAAAAAAAGTACTGAATACACGGGGTTTTTCGCCCTAATGACCATAAAAGCTGAAAACAGAACAAAAAAACAAAAAAAATAAAATAAAAATGTTTCTCCCATAAATTTTTTTTTTTACACCTACAAAATAATTAAGAATTTTCGTAGCGAGAAAAAAATATATGATTATGTACTTTTCACCTCTAGAACAGTTTACTATTATTTCTTTAATTCCTTTCCATTTAGGAAATTTTTATTTTTCATTTACGAATTCAGCTCTATTTTTCCTCTTATCAACTGGCGCTTTCGTATTTTTATGT
The DNA here is from genome assembly GCA_009618195.1 of Micromonas sp. SAG8. Taxonomy (NCBI): domain Eukaryota; kingdom Viridiplantae; phylum Chlorophyta; class Mamiellophyceae; order Mamiellales; family Mamiellaceae; genus Micromonas; species Micromonas sp. SAG8. Next base: position 8,895 of record VIAZ01000007.1, read on the forward strand.
TCATTAGTTTTTACAAAAGGTGGGACTCTTGTACCAACCCCTTGGCAATCACTTATTGAATCTATTTATGAATTTGTTGTAAGTTTAGTCTCAGAACAAATTGGAAAAAAAGGGGTTCAATATTTCCCATTTGTTTTTACGCTTTTTACTTTTCTCCTTTTAAGTAATTTGATTGGGATGATTCCTTATAGTTTCACAACTACAAGTCATTTTATCATTACTTTTACTTTGTCTTTTTGTGTTTTTATTGCAATGACTTTAATTGGATTCCAAACCCACGGACTGCATTTTTTTAGTTTCTTACTTCCACCTGGCGCACCTTTAGTTTTAGCCCCTGGTTTAGTCGTGATTGAACTTGTTTCTTATTGCTTCCGAGGTATCAGCCTTGGAGTCCGACTTTTTGCTAATATGATGGCTGGACACACTTTAGTAAAAATTTTAAGTGGGTTTGCTTGGACTATGCTTTCATTAAGCGGTGTATTAAAACTTGCTGCTGCAATTCCGTTTTTAGTTGTATTTGCTTTAATGTTTTTAGAAGTAGGTGTTGCTTGTTTGCAAGCTTACGTGTTCACTATTTTAACTTGTATCTATTTAAATGATGCAATCCATCTACATTAAGCATTTTGTGGGGCTCAAAAGTTGAGCCCAATACAAAGCGAAAATAGCTCAATGGTAGAGTATAGCCTTGCCAAGGCTAAAGTTGAGGGTTCGAATCCCTTTTTTCGCTTGGGCTTAAGTAGACTTGAACTACTGACTTTACGCTTATCAGGCGTATACTCTAACCAACTGAGTTATAAGCCCATTTTTCATGCCTGGAAAGATTCGAACTCTCAACTTTCAGATCCGTAGTCTGACACTCTATCCAATTGAGCTACAGGCACTTTCAGGAGAAAAGGGATTCGAACCCTTAACCTTTGGTTTTGGAGACCACTGTTCTACCGTTAGAACTATTCTCCTTTTTAAAAATTCCTAAGAAATAAGTCGGTTGATTCCACAAATCACTAAAGTCCCTTTCGTCTAACGGTTAGGACATCGCTTTTTCATGGCGAAAACACGGGTTCGATTCCCGTAAGGGGTAAAAAAAAATATGCAAAAATGCTTTTTTTTCTTTTAACGAGTTTAATTAAAATTTTAACAATTGCAGTTCCCTTACTTGTTGCAGTTGCTTATCTAACACTAGCAGAAAGAAAAGTCATGGGATCTATGCAAAGAAGGAAAGGCCCAAACGTTGTGGGATTTTTCGGAATTTTGCAACCTTTAGCTGATGGGTTAAAACTTTTAGTTAAAGAACCAGTGTTACCGAGTAATTCAAATATTCTTTTATTTTTAGGTGCACCTTTTATGACTTTCTTATTGGCTTTAATTTCTTGGGCTGTTATTCCATTTGATGAGGGAGTAGTTCTTTCAGATTTAAATCTTGGGATTCCCTACATTTTTGCTATTTCTTCTCTTGGAGTTTATGGTGTAATTATTGCTGGGTGGTCAAGTAACTCTAAGTATGCTTTTCTAGGAGCTTTGAGATCCACAGCACAAATGGTTTCGTATGAAGTCTCGCTAGGCCTCATTTTAATTACTGTCCTTTTATGTGTTGGATCATTAAATTTATCTTCGATTGTTTTAGCACAAAAGTATGTCTGGTTTGGTTTACCTTTATTTCCTCTACTTGTTCTATTTTTTATTTCTTGTTTAGCCGAAACAAACCGTGCTCCCTTTGATTTACCAGAGGCTGAAGCTGAGTTAGTTGCTGGGTATAACGTTGAATATTCATCTATGGGATTTGCTTTATTTTTCTTAGGAGAATACGCAAATATGATTTTCATGAGTGTTTTATGTGCTATTTTATTTCTTGGTGGGTGGTTACCGCCAGTAAATATTTTTCTATTTACGTGGATTCCTGGGGCTTTTTGGCTTGGTCTAAAAACAATTTTTTTTTTGTTTTTATATATTTGGACCCGAGCAGCTTTTCCACGATATCGTTATGACCAACTAATGAAATTAGGGTGGAAAGTATTTTTACCATTATCCCTCGCATGGGTAATTTTAGTTGCAGGGACTTTAGTTACATTTGATTTGTTACCTTAGTTTTAAATATTTATGAACCTTTGAAGGTTCATAAATATTTAAAAAATTACCACCAACGCTGTACTGCAAGAGCTCTATTGGTTTCTGCTAATTTATGAATTTCAATTTTTTTTTGTTTTAATTCACTCTCATTTTTGTATGCAAAGACAATTTCTTGAGCAAGGAAAAACTCAATTCCATAACGTTGGTTTTTCAAAGTTTTGGCTTTTTTTTGTTTCTCTTTTGCTAAAGTTAAAAGCCAGCGAACTGCTAAATTAGATTGTTTCTCAGGTTTTTTTGCCCCAGGAATCATTTGATACAAACCTCCAAGCCTAGCTCTTTTAAATTCAAAACTTGGTTGGATATTTTTTACTGCTTGGGTAAAAACTTCATATTTTGGTTTTGTTGGCTGCATCATTTGCACAAGCCGGACCACTTTAAGGAGGAGTGATTGAGCCTTCTTTTTTTTCCCTTTTTTAATTAAACTTTGGAGGAATTTTTTAAGAATATTTGAAGATTCGTTTTCTGGGTTGATAAAGATTTTTTGTTGATAATTCACCATAAGTATATTATTTTTTTGTCCCATATTTAGATCGGCCTTGTTTTCTTCCTTTGACTCCTTGAAGATCTAAAATTCCTCGAATTACTTTATATTTAACCCCAGGTAAATCTTTAACCCTTCCACCACGAACAAGTACAACTGAATGCTCTTGTAAATTGTGACCTTCTCCTGGGATATAAGCAATAATTTCGTTTTGGTTAGTTAATTTAATTTTCGCAATTTTACGAACTGCTGAATTTGGTTTTTTTGGAGATTTTGTGTAAACTCGAAGACATACACCCTTTTTTTGAGGAGAGTTCATTAAAGCTGGTGTTCGAATTCTTTTTGTTTTTGTTAATCTAGCTTGATTTACAAGCTGGTTTGAAGTGGGCATATGTTTGATTGTATTATTTTTGTGTGTGGGCTTTTGTTATTGCCCACGGTGTTTGTTTACGTATTTCGTGTAATCAAATAGTGTTCTAGTTTTCCTAATAAAGGCATACAAATTAAGAAATAAATAAAAAAATATACAGAAGCAATTTGTCCAATGAGTACATATGGATCTTCTACAGGTTGACACCCAATCCATCCAAGAAGAAGGCAATCGGCTACTAATAACCAGAATAATTTTCTGTGAAGAGGTCGAAAACTTGAACTTCGAATTGGTGAAGTGTGGATAAAAGGTAAAACAAGTAAAGATACAAATACTAAGCCAATAGCAAGTACACCACCTAATTTATTTGGGATACTTCTTAAAATGGCATAAACAGGTAAAAAATACCATTCTGGAACAATGTGTGCTGGAGTTGACATTGGGTTCGCTGGAATATAATTGTCTGGATGTCCTAAAGCATTAGGTGCAAAATAGATAAACCCAGAAAAAAAAATCGCAAATACAACCCATCCAACTAAATCTTTCAATAATAAATACGGGTAAAAAGGGATTTTATCGACTGTCGCACTGCAACCTAAAGGGTTATTTGATCCGTATTGGTGTAAAGCTACAATATGAACAAGACTTGCCCCAGCAATAATAAAAGGAAGTAAATAATGTAAACTAAAAAATCTGTTTAACGTAGCGTTATCGACTGAAAAACCTCCCCAAAGCCAGTGAGTAATATCTGTACCAACCACAGGAATTGCACTCGCAAGACTTGTAATAACTGTCGCCCCCCAAAAAGACATTTGACCCCAAGGTAGGACATATCCAATAAATGCTGTAAGAATCATTAAAAGAAGAATAACAACTCCAACAATCCAAACAAGCTCTCTTGGACTAGAATAACTCCCGTAATATAAGCCCCTTAATAAATGGAGGTAAACAACAATAAAGAACATACTCGCTCCATTTGCATGCATATATCTTAAAAACCAGCCACCTTCAACATCCCTCATAATATGTTCAACACTTAAAAATGCTAAGTCAATATGAGGTGTGTAATGCATTGCAAGAAAAATTCCAGTTAAAATTTGTACAATTAAACAAATTCCAGCAGTTGAACCAAAACCCCACCAATAACTTAAATTTGCTGGAGTCGGGTAATCAATTAAATGATCATTTACTGCTGCTAATAAAGGTTGTTTTAAAAAAGAAAGTCTTTTCATTTTTGTCTATTTTGTCGCATTGTCGGTCTAAACCTTTGGAAAGAGTTAGTACGAAGAAGCTGCAATTTTTACAAATTGGACACACTTCGCCTATCAACGTGAGAGTCTTTCACGAAAAAAAAAGAATTTGTCTTGAAAAAAGTTTCCCGTTTTATATGCTTTCAACGGTTCTCCTATCTTAACTTAGCTCCCTGGCAATGCTCGTGGCCGAACAACCAGTCCACCAGAGGTTAAATACTTCCGGTCCTCTCGTACAAGGACGTGGTTTTCACAATTCTTTTACGCGCACCCCAGGTAGAATCCAAACTGTCTCACGACGTTCTAAACTCAACTCAGGTACCATTTTATTCGGCGAACAGCCGAACCCTTGGGACCTTCTTCAGCCCCAGGATATGATCAGTCAACATCGAGGTGCCAAACAATTCCGTCGATAAGGACTCTTGGGAATTATCAGCCTGTTATCCCT